>JXSR01S058859.1:0-12849 GCA_000969725.1 Ophiothrix spiculata | reverse complement strand
AAAATCTAGTGTGTTCTCTTGCAACAAACATGATGAAATGAAAATGTAGTATATTCTGTGAATTAAAATAGTTAGTCATGCAGTATAAATTGTTTGCATTTTGTGATATTAGTCTGCGAATAAGTGCATACCGTGTTGTTACTATTAATCACTCATGCTCAATTAAATGCCCACTGTAAGTAAAATTCAAAGAGAAGTGTTAAAAACATTCATTTTTGAAGCATTTTCATATATCACTAAGCTTACCAACAATTGCGAGTAACAGGAAACGGTACCGGAAGTTAGTCAATAAGGTCTCGATCCTGGAAATAATGTTAAAAGTTTCAGTACTTCCGGGTTATCGGTGGCCATATAACAATAAGTTCCGGAATTGTTAAGCGTACATGGAAATTTTGTGCAAGTTTTGATGTTTACAATAGGTCTCTAATAATGGCCCATCCTTCATAAATGTCGCCACCCAGTGGGCGATTAATAGAAACGATACGGGTTTTGGTAAAATCATGATGATCATGCAAGTTCACACGCGATGTAGTAATCTAAAATTGGTTTTGACTCATTCGTCATTTTGTCCTGTGCAGTAGTTGTAAGAGATATGGTGCAGCATTGGTATTGTAGCATGGTGTCAGATGTTAAGCTTCAACTTAGATTGATACTGAAAAGATGCATACATATTTGTGTTCATTTGACAGCTCAAGAAATAACATTAGAGTTAAAATATAGTAAGTAATTAAGTGATTGATAAAACGTGTTGTCATTTAGTGTTGATCATACTAACATAATACTGGCATACAATTCACAACCGACAGAGCTCAGAGAGAAGAATAACATGAAATCTAACAATTGACTATTATATGCCTATCTTTTCTATCATCATTAATGTTACTCCAATGATTTTGTAAATTCTTGAAGTTTCCTAGCTTCTAGGGCAAAATGCCTTCGTAGATTCTATAAATATTGACAAACATATAAGCTGATGTAACCAAGTCTATATCATTTATGTAGATATTGGCTACAAAATATCAATCATTTGGAAATAAATAATTACTTGCCATACTGTAGTTGGGAGATAGGCAGACTGTACACAGGAACATGAATAGAGAGCTGTAACAATACACACTCAAACCAATACATATGTGACCCGCCACTTGAAAGGTACCTAAGGGTCCAACATCAAAATTGATTTTTTTGGTCTCATCTGAAAACTGAGATTTTAAGCTTTTTTAAGCTATTTTAAATAAGACCTTGCTTTTGGTTATTGGATGTTCAGTTGCAAAGTTGCATCCAAATTGGTAAAAGGCATCAAGTTGATTCTGAAAACTATAGTTCTGAGAAAATTATTTTTTTGTTCTGAGTAAAACTTGAATGGAGAGAGGATTTTTATCTTGGTTTTTAACACAATTTTCTTTTACGTTTTGGATGTTGGAACCAGATTAATATAATAGGTAACGTTTCTGATGAAATTAGAAATTCGACCTTGGACATGATTTTTTGACTTTGCTAAGCTTCAATGATCCATAAGACATAATTTACTATGCAAACCGTAAGCTACCTATTGATATAGCGGTTCACAAAAGACGATGGGTTGTTTGTGATTTGTTAAGTTCAAATGTTCCAGTATACCATATGTAAGTCTATTTCTCTCCCAATGCTGATACTTGCCACAGGAAACATATACATTTTAAAATATATGATCAGGAGAAGGTGAAACTTATTATGTTGGTCATTTTATGATAAAAATATTGACTCTTTTGAGGCATATTGTTGAATTTTAGGACAAAGGTGATATCAACAGCCAAGGGACATAGCTTGGTTTGGGATCACCAAAGGCCCAAATTTTCAAAAACATCCTGCCTGAATGAAAACAGTCAATATTTATAAATTCAGTGCTCACACAGTCACAGTGGGCTAGCACTAGGCGACAATAACTGCACACCATCATTTTTGAGGTCATTGTTTAAATCGGAGGTGTTTGTTTTGGGATGAGGTACTTTTCCGAAGAAAAGTACTGAGGCACAAAACAAACATCAACGATTTTAAACAATGACCGAATTAAAAGATGGCTCAAAGTTATTATTGCCATTAATAACTGTAATTTTACATTTAAAATTCTGATTTTTGACCAAAACTGGGTGAAAATCATAGCTCCATTTAGTTTATTTCTTTACCATCTGCTAAAAACATTGATCAGTCGAGGCACTGCTTCCGTGTTGCGTTTAGTCAAACGATATAATTGTATGCGCATATTGTTGCATTTTAAGCATACGTGCTATTATCGGAAATGACCTGTTAAAAATTTTTACCTGCTAATGACCACAGTTGTTTGCGTAAAATTAGAAATAATCTTTTTAGATTGGATTGCGTTATTAAGCAGATTATTAATGTGCTTTCACAACCATGTCTTGGCCTGAATTAACATCTTACATGTAATGACACATTACAACACCATTTTAAACAATGTTTAAAACTTTTTAAAACATTACATGAAAGGTTTCAAAATCTTTCTCAGACTCATCCTGAAATTCCATTTTTTCAAACAATTGGTTTCATAGATTTACAGGGAAGATACCGGACTTTGCATACCTGCCCATGTAATGACATCCTCAGCCGAGACGCTCATATTTGGGGTATTCGGTTCCACTCGGTTCCCGCCAAATTCAACCCGAGTGCTGAGATTCAGTTGGGCGTAGAGACAAACCATGCAACTTATACTTTACAGGATTGAGACGCCGACCTGCACACAAGGCGTGTGTGTGTGTGTGGGCGTTTTCAATATTTGCGCATAATGACAAGATGCAATGCATCATTGGCAAAAACCTGAATACCCCCAATTTTGTCTTCATGCTGGAATAAAATTGGCGGTGAGTCTTGTATCTCCCCTGTAAATCTATGGTAAATTTACACATAATACACGCATCAGGCTTATGTAATGCTTGATGATCACACTGTAATTCAGTATAAGAATAAAAGCATTTCCTGTCTACTTCACCAACAACCAAAGGGTTACTGACTGTTACCAAAACATTATTACACAGCATAGCTTAAGCCACCCAGTTCATCAAGTATACATTGTAAAAAACGTACATAATATAATAAAGCATTACATGCATTATTATATCAGATACTTGATGAAGCGAGAGAACCTAACGTACACTTCTTTCTGATAATACAATATATATGTACACCTATGAAATATTTCACAAACAATGATACAATTTAAATACACTGAATAGATGTTGCTATTGTTCATCATGTCCTCACTTGGAATTTGCCAGCTTTGGTGATGTACTTGACTCCTTTGAATGGCTTGTATTTCTGTTGAAAAATAGGTTGAAAATAGGACAATAAGTAGAAAATAACGGTAACATACTACTGGCTTCTATTCATGTAAACTTGAAAGTGTTTATGTGCTTTACAATTCTTTTAAGTATACCATGTACTACCAACATTGGGTACCAAGCAAGGTAAATTTTAACCGAAGGCATTTGCCGTTGGTGCCCCTACCAGTTGCCTTGATGCCCTATTACTTAGCAATGCCTAATGCTATTCTTTAACATGTAATTGCCTTCTAAAACAGTGTGCCCATTCAAAATTGCTTGAAATGGGGTGCCCTTCAGAATCCTTAAAATTTACCCTGGTACCAAGAGTAACCCTTGCAGGGTAAAAATGTCAAATTTCACAGATTTTGCAAAAAGTGACAAATATTAATCCATTTTGCTCGGTCAATAGAATGAAAAAAATTATATTAATGTGAGATTATTTTATATCATGCTTAAAAAGCTGGAACCATTGAAATTATGTTTCCATGGTCAAGTTTCATGAATTGTGACATTTGTAACTATCCGAACAAGTGACCTTACTCCAAACATATAATTTTGTGAATTTTCATTTCAAATACCTTGTGATAATTATCTTCTCATATAGTATATCAGTGTCATATTTATATAAACATGAAATCAGATTCTTGTGGAAATGCCTACTGGCGACATATTTTGAAATTCTCCTTATTTAAAATAATGGCATTCCTTGGAATCTAACCCTTAACAATTGGACCGATCCAACTGTCCAATTATGTGCAGCTATTGATATATGGTAAAGCAACAGGCAGCAATGGTAGTCTATTTTTGCCTATCTCTATAATTGGATTTTGAGGTCTTCTTGGTTTTTCTGGTGCAGGCCAGTGGAGTTATTGACCACTATCATTTAGGGAATTTAAAATTGGGAATCAGTAATCATTTTTGATCACTGTGTTAACACTATAGGAACAGCGGCCATTTTGGTGTAGCTCAGAGGGTGAGTTATTCTAACTTCACATTAATCAGGTGCATGTAAGACACTTCAAGATTCTTTATACAGAAATCTGGGTAACCGACTCAACACAAGTGGAAATAGACACAACTTGAAACATGGACATCGTTTGCATGGGAAATAAACTTCACACATTTTGAGCATCTAAGTCAATATTGACTCACTCTAACAAATTGGAAGATACAATTACTCATCTCGATGTGTGCAAAAAAAGATGGCAGCGAGTACCAATTCCCTCTTTTAAACTCTTTGCAATCATCAGAAGCAAAAAATATTACGTCTTTTATGCTTTTTTTACTTACCTCTCCATACATATCCAGTCTGTTGACTTTGATTCCTGATATCGCTAGTTGATTGATGGTAAATTGCACGTTAACAGCTGGGTTAGACTCCGGAGGCGGCATTCCACTTTGTAATGATATGGAGCCTTTGATGTTAGGTAATTTCTGAGGATTGATTTTACCTATATCCCATGAAAGCACCTGTGGAATTCAAATTATGAACAATGTTTTATATGCTTTCTTTATAATAGAAACTGTTGATAAGTAATGATATGAAATCATATAATTAAAATGCCAAGTTTATATATGGTTTTACCCTTACTTGGAATCATTCTATTACCGTGTTTGCAAAGCATTATTTTATGAACTGTTTTTCCATTATTTATATGTCACCAGGCTTACGATATCAATAATTTCATTGATTTTCTGGTCAGATATCTAACAATGATTTTTGCTTCTTTTCAGCCTAATGATGGTATATGTACATTTCTAACAAAATAAATTATAAATAAATTACCCCTTAAAATCCTGATTCAACAGTCAATAGTGAGAAGGCTACATGTACCCTCTGTAAATTAATAATCAAAATAAATGTTAATTATATATTGTTTTACCTCTTTAATCCGAACCTGTTTATACAAATTATTCTGTTATCTGGCTGAATAATTTCCAAGGAAAACATGTTTTTCCTAACCTATTATTATGATTTAATGCATTTGAATGTAATGTATACAATCAAATGCACTAAATTAAAGATTCCCATGTCAATACAGATTTACACACAATTTTCTTATCCAAATTTTCACTTATCCGGACATTACTTATCTGGCCATTAATTGGTCGAATCATGCACGGAATAAAGAGGTTGCACTGTATTCTTCATGAAATCGTAACCTGTACCAGATTTAGATGTTTTAGTCCGACTTGTCTCAAATCTGCTTACCTTATTGACTGGGTCAAAACTATACGTGCCCTGTGATGGTGTTAATGTCATGTTGAGCACCTGCTTGGGTAACTGGGAAGTTATGACGACATTCTCAACCTGTAGGAAAGAAATCAAAGAATCATATTTTCATTAAATTGATTCTGTAAAGTTTTCTTTCAAAGTACAAAATTAAACAGGAATTAAAGCTTATTTGTGTCACTGGACATCTAAGGTAAATAATTGCAGCGAAGTCAATTTTGTGATTTCGGTCTGATTTGGCTGAAAATGTCAATTTTGAGGTCAAGTATATAGAAGTTGTGATTGTCATAATCTGATCTTGATTTGTACGTTTTTGACTCTTAACCTTTGATCCAAATCTTGGATTGGCACAAATTTGGCATCATATTTAAGAGGAATAATCAATCTGTCTACTGATAGACGTGTTTCTTATGTCCCATAATGTATCTTGACCATATTATTACCTTCTGCGCCAATGACATCATGCGCACAACGTAGTAATATGGTCGTTCGCGCAGAAATGCCCGTATTTGCGGTACTTTCAAGATGCATTATGGGACATACGAAACTGGTCTATTGCAATAACTCAATTTCGCCTATTGGACCAAAGATGTACCTTTTGATATGCCATGTCACATTTTTGAATTAATATATTCATTTTAATAATCAATATTTGTGATTATAATTCAAAAGAAATATTGACTGTCAAAACTTACCGTTTTGCCCATGGTCTGTTTTGGTCCAATTGTGAGGTCAAATCTTCCTGACCCTTCTCTGAATGAGATGTTTGGCTTGATGTAGATTGGAATGGCTGTTAAACTAAACATAGAAAAAAAAACCCAAGCTAATAAATGAGACCTTGGTTTACTTACTAATTTTAGATGCACAAAGAAAATTTCAGTGCCAAGAAGAAAACATGAAGAAGCAAGCTGGAGCAACTGTTATGTTTATACAGTAATGGGAATCAAGCAAGGACACAGTGGTGCAAGCCAAAGTTTAATCTAAGGTTTTCTGACGACATGCTTTATGTCAACATTTATGTCGACATAACCATATCTCGACATGTCGACATGAAATCTCATTTGTCGACAAATCTTGGCAAGTAAAATTTCATAAACACTTATGTTGAATTGTCAAGTTATGGCTGTTTATTAACACTTGAGCTTTAAAGTGTTGCATAAATGATTTAATACTTAGTTATTCGCCATTTACAACCCTTTTACAAATTATTATAATGGTTCACAACAAAAAAGTTACAAAATGTCAATTTTATATCATCCATGTTGTCGTACACAGAAAGAACTAGCACATTACTATATTATAGGTAAGACCTAGTCTACAACGGGTCATTAAGCGTATTCAATCAATTTTGTTTTTCCTGCAAAAAACAACTCTTTGATATCAACTTTATGTCGACATAATGTCAATGTCGACAACAAATTATTGGAACATGTCGACATGAAAAAACAGTCTTGACAGAAACCTTAGTTTAAACCTGTTGGGAATAAGCTTTGAATGGTTCACCAAATTGTTCTTACAGAGTTAGGACTGAGAAATGAAACAGAGATGCACTAGGTCCAAAATGGACTCATATCATGAAGTGAATAGCTACAAAAGGATAAGGAGTACAGCTTATTTGGAAATTTGCTATAAAAACTCAATTTCTAAAATAATAATGATAATACTTGTATATATTATTTTGATATTATTTATCTTACACATACAACACATTCATAGGAATTATATGACAATCAAGGAAAGAAAATACAGACTGCATATTCCAAACACAAAACAAATATTGTACATGAAAATTGTTTTTAGGTCTCATTTAGAAAAATACAGCAGATTTTATTAAATTGAAAATTTGAGCAATTTCAAAAAGTCTGCTGGATTTGGGAGATCTCTCTCTGACATTGACATTCAAATAGAGCACCTGACGATTATCTCCAGGACACATCTAGAGCCTTGACAACTTTGAGCCGGCGTACAATCTTGGCCAAAATAGGTTGGACACTTAACCCCCCCATGCAATGTTGTTAAGAGATATTTCTTAAAGAACTTGTTGCGCGCATGTGTTCATCGCAACATTGTGTGGTGGGGGGTCCGAGGAGACGGAGGAAACTGAGGAGTCAAACTTGAACTCAAACTCTCTTGCTTTCATTACTTTATAATTGCTATAGGTGTCCCAAGCTTTTTTACGAGTAGTAATAGACATTGCCTTGACATCAACTAAATATTGCCCCAGTACTGGCTGGTGCTTTACCAGGGTGCAACATTTTACCAGTCCCCACACAAGTTTGCAGATGCTTGGCAGACCTTATGTGTTACACATAATTTATTCTTCTTTCCACATATGCAATAAGACAGTATATACATCAAGAAAATACACATATCATTTATACAATAATGCGGAGGAGGACTGGAAAATAGGCCGAAGGTCTGTCTGAATCCAGACTCCTTTGAAAGTGGTTAAATTCTGAAGTTTACATATATATATAATTTTAATAATAAAGTGATAAATAGATGATTTTAGTATTGAGAACAAGATATTTCTTGTAATTACTTTTGAAACATTTAACATTATCAGAATTTTTAATTCTATCAGAGATATTATTCCATACTTCCACTCCACGATAAGAAATTGATTTCTTACCAAATTCAAGTTTATTATTAGGGTATTTAAAGTTATTGGCAAATAGTATTAAAGTTATGAGTATCTGCATTGGTTATAAACATTAGGTTAAAAGTTGAAGGTAAGATATTATTACTTTATATATACATAAATGTTCCAATATTCAATTTACAAAGCTCATCAATTTTCAGTTGATTATATTTAATGAAGAGTGGATTTGAATGGCTTCTGAATTCACTATGACTTATTGCTCGCAAAGCCCGTTTTTGCAAAATATGAAGCCTTGTTTTGGCTGATATACCGGCACTGCTCCATGCTGTGATTCCATAGTTCATGTGTGAAAGCGCCGTATTTGTGACATTTTCTAACAGCCAAGGTTAAGTTTCCAACATTTCCTAAACCTTACTAAAATCAGTATGCATACTATACTTTGCCTAGAAAATAGAGAAATGGGATTTAACTTGGAATGTAAATACTACATTATACCATATTAAAGGGGCATTGGACAAAATTTTAAATTTTATTTGAGGATGATTTACACTTCATACGTTAGAAAATAACAGTCAATTACCAGATGTCAGGAAAGCTTTGATCAAAACCTTCAGAAAAGTCAAAAATTTGAATTTTATTTTGTTTGTTGATTTTGGGTATAAGGCTATTCTGTAAACATATTTATTGATGCTGTAAATCAAGAAAGAGACCAAAATTTGTTTATAAAACATTCCTTTCACATCATAGATTGCAGATAAATCAAAAGAAATTTTGAGTTTTCATTAGATCTCTTGAAAATGTTGATTTTACAAATTCAACTATAGAGGGCAGTATTTATCCTTTATCGTTATCAACAACGATAATTAAAAATAAAAGAACATCTAAATATTTAAATATATAGGTTTGAATTTGACAATTAAACTTTGCATGCTGTCATTATTACCGCTAATACTTCAAATGATGCAAAAATCTCAAAATGCTTGGGAAAAAGTTTGGGGATGATGCTGAACTTGTCCAATGCCCCTTTAATATCATCTAACCATAACTGCTAGTGCGCCTAATAAATGTAGGTACAAATTTCAAAATAATGATTGATATCATGGCCTCCACAAGAGCATTACTGGGAGTTCCGTAAATCAACTCTGAATACTTACTTGGAAGATCCTATGTGGTATGTGACAAGTCTAAAGTTACCATCTGGCGGTACAAATGATAAAACACGCTCAGACTGAAATAGAAACACAGAAAAGAGTTATTAACAGTAGACATGGGGATTGTAATGAAGAATCTGTATCATTGCCTGCTTTCAGACGTGAACTTAAAACTTGCATCTTTTCAACGTAATTTTGTTGGTTCATAAAGTTGTACTTTCATGTATGTGTTTTCAGCGCAAGGTAGAGCGCTTTATAAATGCTTTGTAATATTAATAATAATAATCTGGTAGAGTAATGAAAAGTATCTGGTACAGACTACATTTGAAGAAAAGAGTTATTTCTTAACTCAAAACAAGCTGTTTGTTAGATAAGCCCATGAAGAATCAGTAGTTAATTGTACAACATGTATTCACAATATAAGTAACAGATATAGAGTTATAGAATTCTGACCTTATGTTTATCTATTGTCTGAGTATATATTATTGGATAACAATTGTTTGCTGAAACCTTAACTGATGTTCGCGTCTTTCTTGAGAATAAGATTTTTATGTTTGTGGATTTTCTTGTAGGCAATGCTTGCTTAGCTGTTTTTTCTGAAAGATATCTCGCTGACACACAAATTTACGGTCCACCCTAGTGTTTCTAATAGGAGGACGTAAGTGATCAACTTACACCAAGCAGGACGCAGGCAAATGTATTACATTGCATACTAGTTCTCGCTAGCTCAGTCGGTTAGTTCTCGGACTGTTAAACATGGGCTCAATCGATAGTTTCGCGTTTGAGTCCAGCTGGAGCTGAGTGTGCGAAAAACTGTATATTCTATGAGGATATGAATTGCTCAAGCTAGGGTTGCACCAATTTATGTAGGCCGCAGTAAGCCCTTTGGCCCCAGGGAGTCCAAGTAGTGATTTAACCCAATGATTAGAAGTGCTCTGTAAAGTGCATTGAGGCTGTGTGGAATTACAAGTCAGGGGACCCGCGTAGTGCACTATAAATCACCTGCAATTTATAATTTATTCATAACACAAATGTAAAAACAAAAGGTCAACATTTTACAAAAACAGCGTCAGCCTAAATATGCCTATAAATTCAGGGCTTTTCGTTTCTTACCTATCCAATTTCATTTTTTATATTTAACAAAGGTGGGGGTGACATTTAACAACTTTAACCTAAGTTTATGAAAGACACCAACAGATCCGGCATCTCTAATAACAGATAAATCCCTTTCTTTTCATGCCTTACCTCCCATCTTTTATATCTGACACAGGGGTGAAAGCTGACATCGTCCAGCAGTCTGTGGTTGACAAATGACATGGTCAAATCTGGCATTCCTGTTAACTTAATGCACGCCTCTATGTGGCCCTGGATTTCAGCTATTACAACTGATCCCTGAAAGAGAAAGAGGTGACAAGTTGAGAGTAGAGAGCTTTATTTATATTTTACTATCATCATTCCAACATTTGTTCCAGATTTTTCCCTATTCATGACACTACGAGGGGGTAATCAAAAAGTTTTAAACTTTACCCAGAAGGAAAAGAGCTATATCAATGAAATTTTGTCTGAATAGTCACTCTTTATGTACATTATGGTGTAGAAATGGTCTCATAAGTAGTTTTAGTTTTTGTCCAGGTGGCAATTGATGTTATCTACCCACCCGCTTATTCCATAAGATGCATGGTGGAAATTGAGACATGCAGCATAATTAACTCGATGCATTTGAAGGATTACAGGGCCCAGCAAATTGTAATGACACAACCAAAGTTTAGTTGTTTGATACTATAGTAAAGTGTAGGGTTTCCTCTTTCCATTGATACCAAAATTGTAAAAATTGGTCGATGAATGACGTCCTAATGACGTAAAAAGACATGACCGACCTGAAAATGTTGATTTTCATTGAAATACAAAAACATATATTTTTTTTAATAGAGAGGATCCCTACAACAATGGTCTATGGACAGTCAGTTAAAAGTGGAAGAAATGTGTTACTTTGCACATTTACTATACAAAGATGCCTTAAGTATCTCGTAATAAAATAAGGTTCCCCGCTCTATTTCTTCTGGGTAAAGTTGAAATGTTTTTGATACCCCCTCATATTATATAGCACTGGTCATATTGCTGATAATACATTTCTGTGCAAGTTGCAGTTAGCATGTCCTTTGCTACTGGCAAAATACAAACAGCTAGTGGTACCAAAGGACAAATCAGACAAATTTGACAAGTCCGGTTCGTATGGTCTACCATGGACTCCGCAGTTTTCAATGGAATGCCCTTCCTCGAACAATATTTTATTATTTAATAATAATAATAATAATAATACACTGCATTTATAGAGCGCAAAATACAAAGGTTTCTAAGCGCTTAAAACATAAAACTACAATACAATACAATATACAGTACAAGCAAGTCAATTTGTAAATAAAAATGTCTTGAGCAATCGTTTGAATTTTTTGGTTGAAGAAGCAGAGCGGATGGTATATGGGATAGAGTTCCAGAGTTTAGGTGCTGCAACAGAAAACGCACGGTTGCCATAGAAAGATGTTTTAACACGAGGTCCAGGTTGTAAAGCGAGTTGAGATGCCGAACGAAGAGATTTATTGGATGATAAAGTTATGAGGTCCTGAACATAGATAGGTGCCTGATCGTGAATGGCTTTGTAAGTGAGCATTAATATTTTAAAACGAATACGATTAGATACAGTCAGCCAGTGAAGATCATTTAAAATAGGTGAGATGTGTTCATGTCTCTTAGTACAAGTAATGAGTCGAGCAGCTGAGTTGTGCACACGCTGGAGAGAAGACAACATATTATTAGATAAACCATACAAAACAGAGTTATCACAGTCCAAATGAGATGAAACAAAGGTGTGAACAAGGCGTTCTGTTGTGGCGCGATCTAAATATTTGCGTATTCGGCCAATCTTGTAAATACCAAAAGAAGCTGTCTGCAAACATTTTTAACATGGTCTTTTAATTCCCCTCTGTTGTCAAGCAGAATACCAAGATCCCTTGCAGATGATGAAGATCTTATGTCAGAGCCAGCGATGTTAATTGGTGGTAAAACTGCACTTGGCCGGAATTTTGTGCAAAAATGAACTATTTCAGTTTTGGTGTCATTAAACATTAGCTTGTTTTGTATTGCCCAAGATCTGACATCCGCGATACACAGTTCCAGCATGTTAATAGCTTCATGGTGATGAGATAACTGCAAAGTTAGAAAAAGTCTGAATATGAGTACGTTGGAGACCGTGCAGATCATCATAACATTGACCAGGACTATTATAATTGGACAACTGGTATAAGAGCGGCATCAGAGAGGCAATCCACAAATGAATAGATTTATCAATAATGCAGTCCACTTCTTCAATGTGTAATGGACTGACGATGGATCAATACGGGGAAACTTTGGGGATTTAATACAAACCAAGACAAATTGATGGAGTAACAAAGAAAATATAAGGTTGATGCATATAATATTCCAATAGATTTATTCCAGTAAATAATCCATGTTTCTTTACAGAGTCTGCCGCTATATTGATGAAAGTCA
>JXSR01S058857.1:24962-35124 GCA_000969725.1 Ophiothrix spiculata | reverse complement strand
ATCATGTGGTGGGGTTTACCAGTGATACATACCTTCAGGTTTGAGGAGCTCTATTGAGCATGAGCTCTACAGCTCACCTTAACAACATTCCAGGAGTGTGTTTCATTGAGCTCCTCACTATTACAAAACCTTGCAAGTAGGAATATTTGAAATTGAGTTCCTCATAGCACTCCTATCTAAGCTTAGGAGAGTGATTGATAAAGCTTCTGCAATTTCTAGACATAAAGGTCTTGTGATAAAGCCAATAAAACCAAATTCCCGGTTTCCCGTAACATTTTTTTTAGCATCAATGAGCGCTGCAGGTGAAAAGACATGCGAAGATCGTATTTTGACAAAATTAATATTTCAGCATGATATCTACTTTTCAACAAGTTTTTGCCCTAATGTAATGGAATAGGAAACATCAGAATTTGATGGGCGAAATTTATCTTAGGTTGCATATTGCATAATTGTTTTCCTTTATATTAGAAATTTCCTGAACTTAGCTTCATAAATCTTTGGACGAATAAATAAACAAACATCCATAGTGCAGGGCCAACAGTTTATGAATATGACTGGTACCCTGCAATTCAGGTTCACATGATCCAAAGAATTTTGGCAGAGACTAGTATTATTTTTATGAATTAATTCCAAGATGTTATGTTATTTTTACAGTACTGGTTTATCAGTGTCAGCCAAAGTAAAGCTTTATAAGCCCAAAGACATTCGCTCACAGGAGAAACATTCGCTCTGACTTATTCGCTAAAATTGTGAATAAAACCAACAATGCTTGGATATTGGTTAAATCGGTAAGCGATGGATTAAAAATCCCCAGAAATCCACCCATTTCTTCCCAATGACGCTTATTACTCAACTTAGAGTATATATATCTAAGCGTCATTCCAGATATTTTTAACTCTAAAATTGTGTTTTTATAATTTTTAAAATACCAAGAAGATTTTCAATATTTTGAGAAAGAGCACCATGCCAGCTCGAACCCAAGCCAGCCATAGTTTACGAGTCGAACACCTTAACCACTACGCCACGGAAGCAGCTGCCGGGATGGGTGACATTTTTGTATTTAGCCAATCACTGACAGGGACCCGACTCTAACTCAGTAACCGGGGACCCGACCCTAACTCACTTATCATGGCCTGACCCTTACCCTGACCCTAAACATACCCCAACCCTACCCTAACCTTAATAAAGCTTATGATTATATTTATACTCCCGATATATCAGTGAAGTCATATGTTATCAATATTTATGTTATAACCGTTTAAACCGATGTAAACATTGATTTAAGTAATGCTGACATCGATTTAACCAATATATTAAAACTTTGTAAGCAATATTTCCCTCCATTTGAGAGAAATGCTCAGGGCGAGTATGCAAGCAAATGTCTCTTGGGTGAGTGAATGTTTTTGGATGCTAACCCTAAATAATTGTGATCATTTCATTTTGAAACATTGTAACAATCGTGTATAAATATCTGTAAAATATTTTGTGATCTTTTTGAGAACTGTTTGTTGTTTGTGTTTATTTACTAAAATGTACCTGAATAATTTATTTGTTTTTTATTTTAAAATGAAACTTTTGTGGTCTGTGTTCCCAGCAACCTTGGCCTATGGAATAGTTACTATCATTTACACTCCCGCTTGAAAGTATTTCCACACAAAAACTTAATTCAACCATATCTCAAAAGGTGTATATCCGATTTTCATCAGTTTTTGACAGAGTCTATATTGTATAATTATCAAACTACCTAATTTGGAATTGCATTTGAAAAATATGGCATGTAATGTACATAACTTTTGTCTGCGAATAAAAAAAAAAGAGTTTATTTACATTTCTTCACATTTGTTTTTAAAACTTATAACCTGAAAATATTCTATCCGGTTACAAGGTAATAATTAGGTCATGAAAAATTGATAAGTTACATATTAATGAGATTTGTATTTGTGGTGTATTTGTATATGGCCCATGAAATCAGCCATTTATGGCAATGAAAGATTAAATATTAAAACAAACATTGATTTATTCATATTGAATAGATAAGTTACCTCTACTAGTATGAATCTTTGATGATTTTAGGTCGTTTATAATAAAAAAAAAATGAGGTTTCTGAACGTTTTTAATGATGAGGAAATACTTTCGAACGGAAGTGCAGTTGACATTTTGATCCTCTGTGTGCTTGTTTGCAGTGCTTAAGTTGAGCCAGGGCCGGAAGCATCCAAACTGGCTTTATAATGGGGGTATCAAACAGTTTTGAACTTTGCCATGAGGAAATAGAGCCAGGAACATAATTTTTTTATGAGATCAGGGGCCGATTTCACTAACATTTAGCGATGGTCGCTAACCCCGTTTTGATCGCTAAACTCCAAAAACGATCGCTAATACCCACTATTTAGCGATCGTTTTTGGAGTTTAGCGATCTGATACGGCATCTTTACATAGTCACTGTGCAAAGTAACACATTTCTACCACTTTAAACAACAAAATCGTATTTTGATGAAAAGCAACATTTTCAGGTCGGCCATGTTTTATCACTTCTTTATGAAGGCATTCATTGACCGATTTCTATAATTTTTTTATAAATTGACATAGGAGACCCTACTCTATATTACTATAATACAGAACAGCTAAATTTGGACGTGTCATTATATATTTTCTGGGCACTCTAAGTGCAGGGCCTTAATCACGTCACATATCTCAATTTTCTCAATACAGGGCATGTGGTGAGAGGGCAGGTGGCTCACATCTATCACCCCCTATAAATAAAGTAAAACTACCTATGATACCATTTTGCACCATAATGTACACAAGGATGTGTAACTATTCCAACAAACTTTCATCAACATAGCTCTTTTCCTTCTGGATAAAGTTCAAACTTTTTGATACTCCCTCATAATGCTTAAAATGTATTATTGTCAAGGTTGATGCATCCTAAACACCCACCATTCAAATATGGAAAAAGTAAATTTTAAATTTATCACTTTATCGGAATACCTACCTATAAGGGACTTTTGTTACCTTTTTAGTTTGCAACATTTCATCAGTAACAGCCAAACCGTTTTTGTTAACAAATATTTATTTAAGTGATAACTGAAAAACAGTCTGATCAAGGTCTATCCAATTTAACATATATGTTTACTACATTGTAATAATGTATACCATGTAACATTGTCTTTAACATTATCAATGAGCCCACAGATTGTATTGGTATACGACTAGATTATGATTATTCAAGATAATATGATATAGAAATTTTTAATCTTTATTTTCCATTTGTGGCAGTATACCATATGCTTAAGTGCATAGCAAAATTGTTAATTGTTATCACTACACTATTACTGCAATCCGACTAGCCCATAAGAGGCTTGACTTGACCATGTTCAGTCACCCCTTATGGGCTGGTCGTGACTTAACCATGTTAAGGGATATATAGTTATGTAGAAAAGAAATAACTTGATCTGGATCCTTGAACAGAAATTGAGAATTGGTCGTTGAGCACTACAAGAGATGTCCAAACAGGATAGTACGTATTCTCAACTTTCCAGTCCGACAAACATGGATATGTATGACAAACGTTTTTAAATAAATATTTAGGTTATCAAATACACTACAGCTGAGTTGTAATGTTCATCACAAATCAACAAAGATGCATCCATGTGTCCGCATATTTTTTATTGTGCAAAGACGGCTTTCTGTGTAGCATGTTTTGAATATCTTTCAGCAAGGAGAATTTTTCTAAAAACTTTTACATTAAATTCTATATCTTCAAAAAGAAGAAGCGGACTTTTGTAAACATACTTCTGTGAACGCTGTGCCATGTGTGATGCACTAATTTGAATATGGAGTGCCGGTTCATCACAAATCAACAACGGTACGCTTCTGTTTAAGCATATACAGCAAGCTGTTCTGTTACATGAGCTGAAGTTGTAGGCAAAACTGTGTTTGGGCTAAAAAAATTGGGCTAATTAACAATTGGAGGGGATCCTGAAATCTACTTACCGGTATTCTACAGTAAACATCAATATTTCTTTGTGCAATAATGCTTACAAAAGGATGTCTGCTAAAAACAGGGTGGACCAAAAAAAAGCATTATTGAGGTTTAAGGTCATGTAACTTAAAATTGGAAAATAGTTCAAGAATAATTATTTTCAAATTTTAAATTCAAGACCTTGAACTTCAATAACGCTTTTATTGGTCCACTCTGTATTGCCAAAATGGTTTTACCCATAATAGCTTTTGTTTGAAGAGTTATTTGTCAAGTGACCCCAGTTTTCACAAAGTTAAAAGCATTTCCTGTAAAGTTGGTGTAATTTTGTATGAAACATGGGTGCCTTTAAAACATAAGGGATGTTCGATAAATTTTTGTAAGGTATTTCCTTGAAACTTTGCAGATATTCATCAATAAAGTTGAACTATTATACATGACAAAATGATGAAATCTGTATAGCTCATATCCTTGTATTTTGGGCCACAAACTTAGGCAAAAAAAATTGTTGTATTGCCTTCAGCGACCGACCCTATTCAAAACATTTAAAAAAAATAGGGTCTGGAAAGCACCCGATTTTGTTCAGATTGGGTGTTTTTTAAGAAAATATTTTAAAAATAGTGGAAAAAGCACCTGAATTTGAAACTTTAGGTGCTTTAAAAAAAAAAGATTAAAAAAGAATTATTTTCCGACCGACCAACTCAATTTTTCAGAAATTCCACTTCAGGGCAACACAACAATTTTTTTCTTGGTCTTATCGAACGCCTCTTATATTTCTTTTGAGATTTTGAACAGTTATATGATATATGACTCCTGTTGACAAGGCTGTCCTGTATCAATATCTGTGTGAAAATTTGGATACTCTGTAAATCGTGAAGTAGAGATTTATATTTGAATTTACAAAGAAATCTTTTAAAAATCCCATTTTTGGTCAAAAATCACCAATTTCAAGGACATTTGACCAGAGATATATCATTTTTTCTTCAATCTTATAAATTATAATAATTATTTATGAAAATGATACCAAACCTGACCATAGAAAATACTGCTATTCTGTAATATAAACATTTAAATAAAAAAGGCATTACTGACCAAAGTTACCTGGCTTACCTATGTTTCCCCAGTTTACGGTGGATCCTCAACGGCATAACACAATATTTTCTGCCATTAAAAAGATAAATATAATACATTGGAAGCCTTTTCTGATGTATTTCTTGGTATTTTATAAAGTGTCGTAAAGTCAAAGCTATCGTCAAAAGACGACCCTTATTGTTGAAAGTTACCCCTGAAAAGGCACCCCTTTTTCTAAGGACGTCGACAAACAACAATGGGCCAAAATTGGACCCTTTTTCAACATTTATTCTTCGAGCCCCCCCCCCCCCCCCCCCCTCCGGTCTCAAACCAATCTGGATACGCTGTGGATGTGACATGTCATAGTCACTGAGTGTCATAATTAATGCAAATCACTTGCTGCAAAGGATGCTTCGAGCCACTGGTTCCAAACAAATATGACGAGCATTTTTACCGTATGTGAAGTCTAATGGTAATAATTTCTATTGTACTTTAAGTACTCTTTAAATCCAAATGCAGCAAAGGTTAGCATTATTACACTTCAAGTGTTTTAGAAAGGAGTCCTACATGTATAATCCACCAAAAGGTCATCCCTGTCACTATTCTTTCAGTTTGTGAACAAAAAGCGAGTGAAAAGATGGTCTGTTTTGTGTGTACATACATCTATTGTGTTAATTACATGTGATCAGTGGAACCATTATGTCAGATCATTTGTTTGGAACCAGAATGCATGTGTTGGGCTAATTATGTAAGAAATAGTGTCACTACTTCCACAGCGCATAGCAGGTGATATACATCACATATGTAAATATTATATTATTATCCAAAGGTGCAGAAATTGGTGGCTATACCTTTTCAGTACACTTTTGTTTATCACGTGCAATGTACAAAAAATAGAAGAAAAGATATTATCTATATCAGCTTATCAAAACAGTGTGAAAAAATTGACAGCAGTTTGATTTTTTTAAAGGTCAAATCAGGTTTTTTTTTCTTGTATTACTTGCTTTATAGGTTGAGGTAGCTAGCTGAGAATCCCTACACTCTATTTTGTTCAAAACTTTGCAACGGATGATGTAGTTGTGAACAAATGGTTGAGCAGTTTGTTGCACTGTCTTAATGCTTTGGTAAAGCTGTGTACATATAGTGCCCATTTCAAAATATATATCTAACATTTTTGGGACAACTATATGTTAGTATACTAACACATAGCTGTCCAAAAAAACAAGGAAAATATGTCTTGGAGGAATTATACAAGCCCTTTACCTAATTAACAACAAATTTTGACACCTATGGCCATTTAATTATATCAGATAAGTCCTGCATGCACACATGTTTATTCAAAATATATAATCAAGAGAGTTCTTCAAATGGTTTACCCATTTGTAAACAACTACTTTATCCGTCACGAAATTTAGAGTGTAGCCTACAGGTTTCAAACATTACTAATTTTTGCGATCTGATAATTATGTTATAACTAATTATTTTCCTAATCAATGTTGCATATATTTTTGTCTTATATGTATGGATATGTATATACAGTTGTACATACTTAATTCTTATTTGATCAGGAATATTTTCAAATTGTCTGTACTATTTTTTATGATTTTTATCTAAGCAGAATATTTTCTGAAGAAATTGTCAATATTTTGTTTTTGTTTCAACCAAGTGTTATTATATCTATAGGCTAAACAATAATTTATTGGCCAATTTAAACAGAAATCCACAGTACAGGGCCCCATTGTTTGTAAATGCAAACCCCGCCCTGCATTTTTGTTTACATTGCCCAATAAATTATTGTTTGGCCTATACTTATATTATGGATGCATTTGGAGATGTATTATGACTGTACCAGCAGCAAACTCGAGAGTAACAACCATAGATTTAGAGCAGAGGTCCGTACTTCGTATTTTGGCCTGTGTAATGGTGTTGTCCCGGGAGGGGCGGGGGGGGGGGGGGGGCACTGAGCTATACTGTAGTACACATGCGTGAACAGAAAAACCACAGTAAAAGGGGTCATTTTTTCTGACCAGTACAGAAAGCACTGCACGTGTTTAGGGGTCTAAACACAGGGGGGTTGTCCGCCATGGAGCTGAAATTAGGGGTATTCAGGTCTGTTTTAGGTACACTAGGTACCGGCTAAAATAAACTTCCGTGTGCTTTAGATTCGGTTGCGCAAATGATATGCTAATCTGCAAGCAAAGCATGTTTTTAATATTTGGCGCATTTTCGCAGGAACCCGAATAATCCCAATTTGATCCCCATGTGGGAATAAAAATGGCGGTGAGTCTGCGATCTTCGCTCTACATCTATGGTAACAGTTTTGACTCCACATGTTTTTACAATACTTCCTTTCCGTGGTTTTAATACTTCTATGAAACTATCTTAACCGTTTCACTACAAGGGAAGTTGTAACAACGTCTGATTAGTGGTGTCTTTCATCGTATATCCATTGATAGATGCCCATTGATGTCACTCGATATCGATGTGCATTGATGACCGATGAACAACAATGCGCATTTGCATCGAAGGGCATCACATGATGCAGTTTAATTTAGTACCACTTTGCGCAGTGAATGCAACGTTGATCAATATTCTGGCTCTCTGATTGCAAATTTCAATTTCTGTTTGTTTGTTTTTCAAACAATTTAATTATCAGAGACAAACGTTTCAGCAATATTGAAAAATTATCCTTATATTTGCTTAAAAATATACATACATATTTTTGAGGTATGTTCAGTGACTGGTTAGAAGACATTTGATTATGTGCCTGCAATGGAGGGGCAAAAGTCCAGGGGGGGGAGGGGGGCCTTACTGACAAATGGTATATGGGGCTGCTCAAACTTAAGGTTTTGGGGTGCATTTTCATAATTTTTGGTACATTGATGGGTGGGTTTTTGTCACAAGTCCAATGCGCCCAATTTGCAAAGTTGGATGTATTTTTGAAAATTATGAAAATGCACCACAAAACCTTTGAGCACCCTGTATACCATTTGTCAGGAAGAACCCCCCCCCCCCCTGGACTTTTTGCCCCTCCATTGCAGGCACATAATCAAATGTCTTCTAACCAGTTTAAAAGGCAGAGGGCTTGCCAGGCAGTGTTCTACCGTGTCTATAAGCTGTGGAAGTAGTTACGCCATAATCTATGTAAATCACCTAACACGTGCGATCTGGTTCCAAACAAACTTGCTGGCCATTTTTATCAGACGTTAGTCTATGGGGAATAATTTATATTTTAGTTTTAGTCCTTTTGAATCCAAATGAAGCAAAAATAAGCATAAATCCCGGTAATGTGTTATAGAAAAGAGTCTCATAATTGACCAGAAGGTCATCCCTGTCACTATTTTTTCAGTTTGTGAACCAAAATCGAGTGTAAAGATGGTCTGATTTTTATATGTACGTTCGTGTATTGTGGTAAAACATGTGATCAGTGGAACCACTTCAGACATGATCATTTGTTTGGAACCAAATCGCACGTGTTGGGCTAATTATCATAAATATGACGTCACTACTTCCACGGCGTATAACTTTCGTTTTCTGAATCATGTGTACACAGTCAATGCGGTGATCTGAAAGCCATTTTGTGTTAACAGGTTTTTGTGTAAAGAGAGTTTTATGAATTAGCTGGTGTGAATCAGGTCAAAAGATACCCGTTTCATAGAGATAGTATATGAACATGATTTGTATAAATTAATGCATGGCTATTACAATCACTGCTACAATTGTTGTGACTTATAAGCCAATTTATCTTGGAATAAAATAAGATCCAATTTTATTGAAATTCTAAATTGTTTCTTTTCTGTTCTCTATAAAGCGTAAATTTCAAACTTCAGTTCTTGTCCCACCTTTATCCTCAAGGGTCACCCCTATCAAAATTCCGTATTTTAGCTAATAAGATAAAGAATCAGTGGCTGGTATACAGTGTGTGCCAATAAAAACGCAAGACTTTTTTTGGAAGTATTTAATCAATTGTCAGAAAACCTTTTACAATTGTAAGAAATACAATTTGTGTTGTTGTCTCCAAAATTTTATGTAAAAGTTTTCTGAAACCGGAATGTTAAATTTCGCTAAGTAACAGAGATTTTTTCCCCCAGAAATGATTGGTTTACACCGGCCGTAATGTAACGTGTTTTTTGCAAAATTTAATTTTTTTTGAAATATGAAATGAATGTTTTAATAATGAACAAACAGGCTGCTATTAAAGGCAAACAATGATTTACAGGGGTATGATTTGCCCAGATTTTGTCTTGATTTTCAGATTTTTGTAATGCAGCCCTGAATTTTGTCATGAGTAAATCGCCAGAAAAACGTATTACAAACTAATTTTGGGTTAAAATGGCTATTATTAATTAGCCCAGGAATTTTAATCTGAAAATGCCTCTAAAATGTTGTTTCCTGCAATGTGTAATGTGTAGAAACCCTTTGGCTTGAAGGTGTTTCGACCCTCACCAGGGGCTTTGACCCTGGACTCCACTGGGGCCCATCAGCGGGCCCCCGAACCCCGTCCGTAAAGACGCAGATTTTTTAAAACTTCAATTACAGCCCTGGATTTAATATAAACATGACAAAGCCTTATATTTTTGAATTTACGTAATATATGTATTTGTTTTGTCTTGTTTGTTTTCTGTCTGTCATTAAATACTTAAAAAATGAACAGAAAATTTATTCCACTGCAAACAAATTAAATCACCACAAACATCTTAACAGTGTAATCAAGATAATAATAAGTTGTAATTGTGTCAAGTTTGCTTTGTTTTCATCTCTGGTTAAATGAGGTTACTGGGGGACTAGTAGATTTATTTACTACAATAAATGAACCTGCAAATAAGTAAATATCATTCGATATTTGTGTTTCGTTTATTGCGAACAGTCCAGAGTTCATAGTGCAATTTGATATAGGGTCATCCTTTTTGAGGTGAGGCCCATTTGTGTTTCATCTCATTCACTTCATGCATACCTATCTCCTTCCTGGTAATCGTTGATGAGTTAATCAATACCTTTATTTGGCTAATATTTTCATTTGATTTTATAGGCTAATACATTATCTTCAAAATCATACCATATTTATGACATTTCATACGATTATTGAAAAGTTGTGACAACATTTGATGCACA
>JXSR01S058846.1:67927-81377 GCA_000969725.1 Ophiothrix spiculata | reverse complement strand
ATTTAAAGACAAAATTGATAAGCATTTGTATTTTTCTTTGTTGTACAGAGTGGTCCCCCAATTCACATCTGCAAGGGGTTTCTGTGAAATATTACATTGATCAGGGTTTATAAATTGACTAATACCAAAGTGTACAAATAACATATTCCTAATTGGTCCCGTTAACACTTGCGTTGATGGGGGGGGGGGGCACATACATTAAAAAGAATAGACACATGCTTGTAAATGGCCCCCAAAATCTACCCAAGATCCAAATCGGCCGATTCCGATCTTAGTTAGTTTCAAATTGGCTGATTCCGATTCTTTAAGCGTGTTATACATATGGCGAAAAAAATTCCGACATTATGTTGACCCTAATCTAGGATTTTTCAAATTCAGCATGGATACCCTAATCAAGGATAGAATGTAAAAGTCCTGTATTAATCAAAAGTAGTGTCTGACTGATCTACCCAAGATTGGAATTGGCTGATTCAGATCTTAGTTAGTTTCAAATCGGCTGATTCCGATTCTCTAAGTGTATTATACAAAGGGCGCAAAAATTGCTGACATTTTGTGAATCCATCGATCATTAACGTATCATGCGGTTGTCAGAGTTAATTCTAGGCAAATATATATATATGTAATGTTTATAGTATTTTTATGTTGTTGGTATGGTACAAAAAGATTCAATTAATTTGATTTTGTGTACTTTTCCTAAGATTTGTTGAATCGGTTTGTGAGATTGGAAGAACATAAATTTGTTCGTAATTCCAATTCCGATCCGATAACCTTAAAATCGGTCCGATTCCGATCAATACGATCAGATCGGTCAGACACTAATGGAAAGGTTTTTTTTTTTTTTAACACCCTAATGCAATGCATTATGAGTCTGTTTATGAAAACACACACTTTCCATGTTTTTATTTACGAGCATAATATCCAGCTTAGAATAGAAGCCCCCCACCTTCCCTCGCAGCGATAGTGCCCTCTCGCTGCTTTAATACAACAACCGGGTATGTCCTTGTAAAATTAGTTAAAAGATGAGAAAAAACTTACTTATTACAATCACATTCATCTCATTTGATTCCTATTTTTTACTTCAGGATTATGTAGATGCAGATTTTTCTATTCCTGATGATCTGGCAACGAGTACAGGCATTGATTGGAAGAGCTATAGGGTAAGTCACATGCTATTCTATGAGGTGACTTCACTCCTGAAAATAAGACAACTTACAAGATCAAGCTAACACATCTAAGATTTCTGCAAAATAAACCAATAAATTGAAGCCAAGTATTCAAACTATGGGAAACCCTGAAATATTCTGCAATATATAATTGATCACGAGGACTGACATTTCATCATATTCAAGACAAAAAAGGAAAAGAATGGCTCCCCTTGTAAGAATAATGAAAATATTGTGATGAAGTCCAGGCTCCTAAATACAGAAAACCAACTGCACAAACTGTGTGATCTCTATTTTAACTCTCTTAGTTTGCATTTCTTTTCCTTTTTAGGGCTGGGATTTAGTACAACTCACTCAGAATTTAGTCAAATTATTTCTACACATAGTTAAAGAAGGTAAGTTCATTTTTTGAAATCAGTTTGTATTAAAACCTGAGTGATATACAAATATGTACTTGAAAAACAATAATATTTGCTTCTTAACAATTTTTGGCATCATTTTGATATATTTTGATAAGAAAAGATACGTGTTATCTTAGTCTATTTATCTGCACACAATCTAAGTACAAAGAATTAAGCATTTATAGTCTATGCTCATCAAAGAAGGAAGCTCTAAAACATAGGAAGGTGGAATAGATGTCAAAACAAAATTAATATGCCATGGTTCACCATGTAAAACTGAAAGTCATACAAAAAGTGATTCTTCAGATAATGTAAAACAATGTTTGTAAAACCTATATAAATCTGGTGCCCAGAGTTGGATGATCAAATCCATTGAGGAATTTTATTTTGACTCTCTTGTGGAGGACTATATTTTTTTGCTAAAGTACCATACTGGCATATGTACACACGGTGGTGCTAAGGTTTTATGATACAATTCCTACCCCCTGCTTTGAAAGTTGTTGCTTTCCCACCAGATTTGAAAATTGGACTTGATGTGTTTGAAGACTTCCTTTGCCTTGTACCAATGATGATAAGTTTGTTGACTGACAACTGTTTTGATGTATATTTTTGTAGGTGATACTGGGCTATTAATACACTGCATATCTGGCTGGGATAGGACGCCTCTCTTTACATCACTTCTAAGGCTAACTCTATGGGCGGTGAGTAGATGTCAGAAAAATTTGTTCCCACCTTGTGGGTTTTAATACACTGTATATCAGTTTGTGTGTCAATTTGGATTCATATCTGAATTTGGATTTTAAAAAAAAGTTAACACAGCTGAAACGGGTGGAAATACATAAATATACACAATTCGCGACGGGAAATTGCCCATTCACCACTCGTAAAGAGTTCTAGATGATCCCTGAATTAGTACGGCCAAAGCGGGGGCTTCAGCTACGTCATTATTTCATGGCAGTCATGGCAATAAACAGGGCAATGAATACATTCAGCTTCACAGCGGACCATTGCGGTCAGTGTTCCCTCTAAGGATTTTGAATTTGCGCCAAAGCGACATATAAGAAAAAAACTACATCTTGCCATTGCCAATTGCGGAAAGATCACCACAAAAAAAGAGTAATTTTGAATATAATCTGAATAAAACTGAAATAAGTGAACGTTGCGTAACCCCTGCGCCAATTTTTTTAGCTTCTGCGCCAATTTCGCGACATACGACCTTAGGGGAACACTGATTGCGGTATGTAAAAGTCAATAACATAATCGTCATTTGTCATCTAATTGTAACAAAGTTTTTGCCAAATTATGTCGCTTTCTATAGTCAAGACATGTTTCGAAGCTGTTCAATTGAATTTGCATAAATGGAAATGACATTTTCACAGATAGAAAGATTTTCCAGCTTGGCTATCGATTTGTTACCTGCGCCACCAACACACACATCAGAATTCGAATACCCTCCTTATCCTAAATCGGATACGGGTATCAGAATTTTGATAGATTTTTGATACGTGGGTATCCAATGCAGATCGTATTCAAACTGTGAGTTCTGCCAAACTGATAACTGACTGGACTGACATGGGACACCATCTTTTCTTAAAACTTCTAAGACTAAATTTGATGGGCACTGATAATATAATTGTCAGTGGTTTCCAATCCAGAGATCATGGTTACTATCAAATGTTGGGTTTACTTCTGTAAAGAAAACATATACATAACAGCCTGTAAGATTGGAAGTTTTCCAAGTTGATATGTAAAATTTTATATCAGGCTTCTGAATAGCAAAATATTATAGTTAATTAAATACATTTTTTGAATAACAAGAGAATGGACCATTTTTATTTTAATATTGTAAACACGTCCTGATATATCAACTTGCTTTGACAATGCAGTTTCATCTCATATATTCTCCTATTTCAATTTTTTTACTAATATCAAGCCAAACACGTATTATAAAAATAACAACATTTTATATGAAAAAGTGACATGCTTTTAGTTGCTTACATTTCCTTTTTGTTTGATCATAATCAAAGCTATTCAATAGTAGCTAACTCAAAAGGGCATACAGTGGACTTAGAAATAATCAGAAATCTTTCACAAATTTTTTGAGTGATATCAAGTTATATTTTTGTCTAAAGGTTTCAAGTCTTTACATGTTTGTTTTATTTTTTTCAGGATGGTAAGGCCCATGCCAACCTAAGTGCCGGTGAAATCCTTTACCTCACAGTGGCCTATGACTGGTTACTATTTGGGTAAGTACTATGGTTCCTGTGCCATTTTTGTCTCGCCTGAACATAATGAGGAAGAGACATACCAGTCACTTTTCTGTGCGCCGTCCGCAGCATATCTCCGGAACCGTAAGGCCTACAGTAATTAAACTTGGTGACATGAAGGGTCTTGGGATAAACTCGTGCTGCAAAACTTTTTGGGGCCTGGTCTAGGTCATTCAAGGTCAAAAGGTCATTTCAGGTCAAATCTCAAAAATGTTCAAAAAGTTGACCTGAGGTCATCCGAAGTGATTTCGAGGTCACGCTCATAACTCATGAACCTTTGACTCCACATAGATTAAACTTGGGTCATGGATAGCCCTTGACCCAAGGTCAAAAGGTCATTTGAGGTCAAATTTCCAAAATGGTGAAAAAGTTGACCTGAGGGTCATCTGAGGTCATGTCAAATTTCATGAACCCTTGACCCCACTTGGATTGAAATTGGACCATGAATAGTTCTTGACCCAATTTCAAGGTCTGTTGGGGTCAAAGGTCATTTAAGGTCAAATTTCCAAATTAGAAAATTGACTGAGGTTATTACAAGTTCAAACATTTGACCCAAGGTCATTAAAGATCATTTCAAGGTTATATCAATATCTTATGATCAATTGACTCTACATTGAGCAAACGTGGACATTGGATAACCCTTTGCCTAATGTTGATGTTCATCAAGGTCATTTGAAGTCAAATTTTCACTATGGTCAAAAAAGTGACCTTGGGTCATCCGAGGTCATTTCAAGGTTATGGTCCTATACTTTCTAAACCCTTAACCACATGGACAAAACTTCTAGTAAGGTGACCTTTTTTGGATAAAAAAATTTTCTGCTGAAATCCTTTACAAACTGCCATCAGGAGAGATGTGTGGTTCGCGAACCAACTTGTTTATAATTGAACTTTTTGAACAAAATGGCAACTATTTAGTATTAAGCAAATGCAAAAAACAAAACACAAAAAAATGAATCTGTTCTTTCTCTCTGTTTAGTGACTCTAACCCTAAAATGAAATTTTGGACAATACAGGGCATCTCAATAAAAGTGTAACACTCAGAAATTGCTTGTTTTAGGCATGAAATTGTGTCGTAATTTATACAAATTTGATGTCAAATTCAAGATAAAGGTCCTATCTTTCCAGTACAATTTACCCCATCACGATAGCTTTTGTCAATCTGGAGATATACACAATTGTTTGCAGGTAAGCGAAATCCACTCTGTGCCACTTTTCAATATAGCGATAGAAAAACACGTTTCTGAATAACATTTTCATGCCTAAAACAAACAATTTACGAGTGTTAAACTTTTATTGAGATGCCCTGTAGATATATATATATGTTTAATCTGAACAACTGATTTGATTCTTTTATCAACAGGCACAATTTGTCAGACAGGTTAGGAAAAGGAGAAGATGTAAGTAGTCAATCAAATTTTTACTTGTGTACTTATTACACAGTTTTAGATCTCAGAGACATCAGGGACTGATTTCAATAACATTTGGCTGGTCGTTAACTCCGTTTTGATCGCTAACTCCAAAAATGATCGCTAAATTACGGGTATTAGCAATCGTTTTTGGAGTTCAGCAATCAAAACGGGGTTAGCAACCATCACTTAATGTTAGTGAAATCGGCCCCAAAATTTGCAACATTTTTATCCATGCGTGGGTTGCAAATAGGAAATATGGTTTAAAGGAGCATGGTCCGATTGCCTCAACTTTTTGAGATTTTGGTACCAAAATGTTGCTCATGGGCATTTTCACGAAAAAGTGGACATGAGAAAAATAGGTTGAACTATTCAATGAAAAATGCTACCACCATATATTTGGTATCAAAAGAAAGCTATTTTAAAGCTCTTTAAAATGGACCTATTTTTGTAAAGACTGAACAAAGATGTCTATGAAATGTCTTTAAAAAACCTAATTTTTGGTCAAATTTCTTGATTTTCATAATGAAAAGTAGTAATTTTTATTTAATATTTTCAACCCATTCTTGGTTGTTTACTTGGGTGTTATTGTTCTAAATGGCTTAAATAAGGATCAAATTTATACATGAAGTTGTATTTTTTGTTAATCCTGACCAGGCTTTAAGGTTCAGTGCACCCAAAAATCAGCGGACAAATTGTCCTTCCGTTACCGTCCTTCCGTGACCATGATCACTTCGCATTTCGCATTGTTAAAACATAACCGTAGGGAATATTTTGATGTGGAATGTGGCAAACTATTGCAGAAACACCAAGCAATGCATTCAGTAACTTTGAAATAAAATTTCTTCATAACTTTCATAAAAATGTTCAAAATGTATTCTAGGTGAAAAACCATGTCCGTTTTGCTGTCCTTCCGTGACCGACCTCGTTTATATGCATATTTTGCGACAGAGGAATTTTTATGAAAAAAATCCTGTTGAATATGAATGCTTTTAGGTATACTCAACTAAATATGGAATTAGTTTTATTTTATCCAATTCAATTTT
Organism: Ophiothrix spiculata; assembly: GCA_000969725.1. Lineage (NCBI taxonomy): Eukaryota > Metazoa > Echinodermata > Ophiuroidea > Amphilepidida > Ophiotrichidae > Ophiothrix > Ophiothrix spiculata. The sequence goes on along the minus strand of JXSR01S058846.1, from coordinate 75,094 downwards.
GGCAATGTATGTGATTGAAATACAGAAAAATTCTGTGATTGTCCTTCCGTTACCGTGAAAATGCCCTCATATTTTTCTCATAAGTCATGTGAAATTTCACGGCTGTTATGTTCTGTTTTGGTATGAAAGTGTTTCTAATTATGGCAACCATAATTTATTTTACAGAGTAACATATAGGTTGCTCTGAAATACAAAAGCCCATAAAATCAAAACGGTTTGACGGACTCAGCTGAAATTTGAAACAGAAATCTCTTGAGTATACTTTTTTCATATGACATTGAAAACTTAATTTTGAAAAATTGGACAAAGCTCCTTCAACTGATGATGCAACAGAACTTGTTGAAGGTAAGTAGTACCCAAATATTGTGCACTTTATCATACCACGTGCCAGATCAAGACACAATGAAATGCTGCAGGATCATGAGCCTCTTTATTTCCATAAAACATACAAGGTAACATGAAAAAATGTAAACAAAAAACAAAGTTAAATGGAGGAGTAGACTAAAGGCCAATAAGAATGTAGAATGTCTACCCCTTGAACGAAACACAAACACACACCCCCACACAAAATCTTACATAACTTTATTTTTTTTATTCATTCATTTGTTTCATTTCCACAACCAATACATAAAAAATAACAAAATTATGCAAGAGATAAAAAAATATGAGACGATTGATGACAGGCAAAACAATAAATCACATCTTTTATTTTCTAATTCATTTTAAATTCCTCGTAGTTAACTTGTTGGTTTTCTTACTCTGATATTTTGTACTCCAGCAACAGAATCCTAATTTGACTGAGAATGCAGTCATGCGTTGTTCCTTGCTTACTCATAATTTGTGAGTGTATGTAAGATGCGTATTGCGTTGAAGTCAAGTAATAGTAGAAAGAGAACACAGATAGAGAACACAGAGCCGGATCACTATGCACTCGCGCAGCGTTGGTCCAGGCATGGCGCCCGTGTGGCACAATCCCCTAACTTAGCCAAATGTTTAGGGTGCAAATAGACCCGTTTCCTATCAGTACTTTCTTTAATCTATGGGTATTGTATTTTGTTATTGCAGATATTTTTCTTTTGCTTCAACTTTTTGAAACATATCACATCAGAGGAATTCTCAGTTTGTAGGAGAAGGTTAGTATATTTGTGAAAACAAAGGAAAGGAAATTTTGATTCTATAAAACTGAATTGTAACTGCACTGTTATTGTAGCTGTTACTGCGACATTCTTACACCTTAGTCAACCACTACTGTGTCACGCGCTTAATGCAATACAAATTCGTACATAATTAGCAGGGGGGACGGAATTGATTTTGAATAAAATAATCCACCCATTGGCCTCGATGTTAAAGTGAATTTCAAACCAAATGTTCTGTTTATTTCACATGAACCAATTTTTTGTAAATATTGGATGATCAACTCCATTGTACATTTTTATTTTGACTTTTTTGTTGAGAACTATTTTTTCTTGCACATTACGTGACTGACGATACTGGCGGATGGACATGTGACATAGCTAGTGCGTTTTAAGGCATCTCCGCTACCTCCTTATAATTAGGGCCAATATCAGATCAGAATAGATTAAACTAGGCATCATTTCAGATCTTTGCCATGCATGACAGAATTGGAATTGAAATTTGTACTAACTGTCCATAGATTTGCTTTGCATCATGGGGATTGTTGGCATAGGAACAGTTTTATTGTGTAATGATATTGCAAGAAACATCTTGGCCCCCAAATGTAGGATTTTTGTTTGCTTGTATGCATCTGTCATCTGATTCTTTTATGGATGACACTTGAGAAATAAAACTATTCAATAGGGTCTATTTAAAATTTTTATTATGCGCGTTCATGTGTGAAAGAGCACTATATAGCATATATAAAACCATATATAGAGAGTACAAATGCCAGCAGAAAGCTGGTTTTTTATTTTTGTCATGTATGGAAAAGAACTACTTAAGCTCTAAAATGGTATCAAAATTTCAAAGATCAGACATTTTTAGTGATGCTACCTTTAATTTGAATGTCTGTAGGTGCTTTCGGCATTTAATACATACTCTCACAAAACAGTGTTCAAGAAAAAATTCCAAACCAGTTTTAAAACATTAAGGTATTTGACGGATGTTTTCAAAACACTGATGTGTCTTGTGCTGACAATGGGCTATTCTATTTGAAGTCCACACTTCAAAAATATATACTAGTATATGATTTTGTCTGGAAAAAGATGCTGAATTGTATTTATTTCCATCTGGATTTAATGTGGAAGTGCAACTGGAATTAGCAAATAAAACATTTCTTTCATAGGGGAGGGGTTGTGGACTTCAAATGGAATAGCCCAATTGTGTCATTTTGATATGACTGCATACATATTGTGCATTATAATATCAAGATAACATAATTATGTAGGTTGCATTAACTTATGCCTATTCTGTCTTTCCGCAGTCAAAGGAGTAGTAGTAGGACCGTTAGCAGGACAGACTCCGAATCCTGTATGGATGCTATGGTGCTTTTAGGTAGGTTTTGGTATGATTCACAAACTAAATAACCCAAATAGAAATGTAAGTTAACCAATTTAGAATAAGGGAGATTAGGAATTTGTTAAAGGAGCTTGGTCCAATTTTTCAAAATTAAAATTTCAATGTCATATTAAAGAAGACCACTCAAGAGATATAAGTTTCAAATTACAGCTAAATCGGTCAAACCAATTTGATTTTATGGGCAATTATGTACTTCAAATAGAGGAGCCTATATGTTACTGTGTACAATTAATTATGGTAACCATAACAAACACATTTTCATATATATATCCCCAAAATGGAACATAACTCAGGCATGAAATTTCATATGAGTTATGAGAAAAATGTGAACAACATTTTGTTACAAAAATCTCGAAAAGTTTGAAAAAAAGTTGAGGATTATGCTCCTTGCTAATTTAAGAGAAAATCCATAGTTCTATAATTTGGATGTGTAAATCATGATCATGATGTGTTAAAATGACCTTCAAAAATATTCTATGGGGATCTTCAGACCCTCCCGCTGACTCTGTTCTTCTCAGGTCTATATTATATTAGATAGAAAGTACAAAAAATAGAATTTTGTTTTTGCCCTGGGTTAAATATGTTCCATTTTGCATGAATTGATATGTTGGGGTATTTGAACATGAATTCAAAATGATTTATAGACATCATGGACATATGTTAGGTTCAAACGTTCTTTTGTAATATTATATTTCTATACATAAACACCCTTAGTTCTAAAGTATACATATCAGTAACGGTTAACAAGTTGCTTTTTGCAAATATTGCAAATATTTTCAGATATTGATGAAGGAAAACATCAAAGATTAGGTAGTAATTCTAGCTTGAACAGCAACATTAGTATAACAAGTATTAGCAGTACTAGCTCACCAATATTATTAGGAACGACAGACGTCCATTACGATACAAGGCATCACGAGTCACACATAGGCAATGGTCAACCAAAGTGTAATGGGTAAGTAGTTAACCTGTATGTACAAATAAAGATGATATTATTAATTAAAGGTTAATAAATGTCACAAGTGAAATAAGACAAAATCAATGCTAATGCGTTCAATTTTGATGCGTTCAAATCAACCCAGGGGAGTTACTTAGCCATGTTGGTGTGCACATGTGTGCCCAAAACCGAAAACACTACTCGTGTATAATAGGGGTCTAAAACATTGATTTTCAACAAAAAGGGGTGTTTTTTTTTTCAAAACGAAAACACAAAATTTCCACAATCTAACTTTTAGGGGGTAAAATTTTGAATAAAATTGAACGTTAATATTTTCTGAATCATAACACAGTGCACAATCTTGCTGAATATTTTGATGAACCTATTTTCAAGGTTTGTCTATGTTGTAGCAAAAATATGTCAAAAAATTATTATTTGTTAATTTACAGGTCTGCAGTACCAATAGACAATTTAAAATCCAGGCCGCAGAGGGACACTAGCAGTCCACATTGCAGGCAATATTCCCACCCTTCAACAAGTCCTGTAGCAGTCCCCAGACCAACAAGGAGACCGTCTGCAGATGCTGTAAGTAAAATCAAGGCCCACAGGGACACCAATAGTCCACATTGCAGGCAATATTTCCACCCTTCAACAAGTCCTGTAGCAGTCCCCAGACCATCGAGGGGACCGTCCGCAGATGCTGTAAGTAAAATCTAGGCCCACAGGGACACCAGATGTCCACATTGCAAGCAATATTCCCACCCTTCAACAAGTCCTGTAGCAGTCCCCAGACCAACAAGGAGACCGTCTGCAAATGCTGTAAGTAAAATCTAGGCCCACAGGGACACCAGATGTCCACATTGCAAGCAATATTCCCACCCTTCTACAAGTCCTGTAGCAGTCCCCAGACCAACAAGGAGACCGTCCGCAGTTGATGTAAGTAAAATCAAGGCCCACAGGGACACCAGATGTCCACATTGCAAGCAATATTCCCACCCTTCAACAAGTCCTGTAGCAGTCCCCAGACCAACGAGGAGACCGTCCGCAGATGCTGTAAGTAAAATCTAGACCCACAAGGACACTAACAGTCCACGTTGTAGGCAATATTCCCACCCTTCAACAAGTCCTGTAGCAGTACCTAGACCAACAAGGAGACCGTCCGCAGATGCTGTAAATAAAATGTAGGCCCACAGATAATGTGATTTTAGCAAACGTCATCGAATAAAATAAGGAAGTAAATGTAAACACAGCGCTACGAAAATTATTACAGTCGCTAACGGCGCCAATTTCCCATAACGCATTGCGGGATTTTATCTCCGATAAAACCTTATCCCCAGATGCTGTAAATAAAATCTAGGCCTACAGGGACACCAGCTGTAAAACGTTGTAGGCAATTTTCCCCACTCTTCAACAAGTCCTGTAGCAGTCCCCAGACCAACAAAAAGACCATCTGCAGGTGCTGTAAGTGAAATACTGGTCCCACAGAATTGACATCATAAGGGACCGCTTCAAACTAAACCGCCGGTTCTGGCCGGTTGCTTTTGTTTTAAACAATGGCAACTGCCCAGAACCGCCAGTTCCGTGCGGTCAGCGGCCAGTTGAGTTTTGAAGCGGTCCTTAAGGATGGATAATTTCAATAAATTTTTCCCAATGATCTGTTTCTTAGATTAAATGATGTAAGTGACATAAGCTAAGAAATGGCGAAACAAATTAACCGGATCATATCGATAGCTTTGAATTTACTGAGAGGGAAATATGCCCTTGAATGTATTCTGGACCCGGTTGTCAAACAAGCAACCAGTGTTCTTCAATGCATGGAAAGTAACACACTCAATGTGAAAGAGATTAAGCAATCCCCTTATAGCACTAATATAATAGCACTATCATAAAGTGGAGCCAAGCTCCCAACTTCAGTATTACTAATTATTACTGTAAATATCCTTCAGTGTTTGTTTCACCCAAACAACTTAACTTCTAAGTTAAGATTAGGAATGGGAAAAATACAGGATGTTTTGTCTTGCAAATTTATATCAGAACAAGACGATTTGACTACTAGCATAGGAGCATGTAACCTTTCGAAATATTTGTAATATTCCTGCTGTACCATGTAAGCTGTACCATGTAAAAATATAACTTTGGTAACATTGTGTCATTATTTGTGTTTGTTTTTCAGGCAAAATCTTGTTCTTCAACATGTGGGAGGTATGTTCTGTAAAACTACAAATATTTGCGAGGTTTTATTGGTGCAAATTTCAGGAGTCAGTCCTCAAATGTGAAAATAAAAGCACGCAAAATAGAATTTCATTTATCGTTTGATCAAAGTTTCTGCCAAAGTACATATATACCAAAATACATGTACATAACAAGCAAAGTAGGCTCCACGGTGAATCTATATGTGTTGTTGAAAAAAAAAGTTGTTGAATTCGCGAGTTTAATCATTCAGCCATCTAGATCACGATTGATGTAGATGGTAAATATGAGGCAAATATTTCCCAAATTAAGCATGTTATGGTGATAAAAGTTGGTAGTATAATGATATAGTTGACCTTTTAGTTGAAAGAAATGGTCTTGAGACTTGCCATTTATTTTGTATTCAACTTTTACTTTTGTAAAATGTGCCGATATGTGATAGATGTTGTACTTTATGGAGACTAGCTTATTCGTTGATATTTCTCTGTTTGGATAATCGCAAAAATACAAATTTGCAAAATGTTTGTTGGAGCCAAAATTGCGAAAATAATATCTTCTCGCTAAAATATTGACTTATACAACATGGTTTTATCTTGACTCTTGTCTGTTGTCATCATGTATTGGTCAGTGACTTATTGTTTATGTGTCTTTCCAATCTCAAATTTCTCATTGTAAGACCAAGGCTGTGTTCACACGTAAAAGTCATGACCGGCATTAGAGCGAGACAACTTAGCAGTTGCGTTCACACTGGGACATGACTTGCACGTTATAAGTGGCGTGTCACTTTTGGTCACGAGCGAGACAATTTCTATAATTGCGTTCACTCTGGGAATTTGCTCACAAGCGAGAATATAGTCATGACCAAATTCTTCTGTATGAACACGCCCTAAGAAACTCCTATATCAAATTACTGAATTAGTATCAATTGTGTAAGTCATCATATTACAATAAGTAAAGAGATATTCTTCTAGAAATAGCAATGATTTTACCAACACACTCTTGCAAGTAAGCTTTGTTTTGAATGCCAAAACACTCATCGCTTGTTGTAGAGTACTTACAGGGATTCCCAATGATTTTCCATAGTTTTAATAAGTGTACTCTGAATTGACCTACTACACCTGAAAAGTAACCTACTCATAAAACATGGTTGTTTGTTTTTTTGGTCATCTTAGGTCTTTGTGGGCGCGTGTGGTCTAGCGGAACAATGCAGGACTCATAATCAGAAGGTTGTGAGTTCGAGCCCCGGTAGTGCCAACGTATTGTGAACCTGGGCAAATCACTTTATGACACTTGCCTCGTCAACCCGAACGTTATTGGGGAGCTGTTATGGGGAATATAACGATCTAAGTGCAGATAGTGAGTGCACTTCTGCCTGGTAGTACCACTAACTGATGCGATATGATTGTGACGATTTCCTGATGGCAGCGGTAATAATAGGCAGTTGCGCTTTGAGATCTGTTTAGGTTATTAAGCGCTATATAAAAGCGTGCGTATTTTTATTATTA
>JXSR01S058846.1:27483-45071 GCA_000969725.1 Ophiothrix spiculata | reverse complement strand
TTTCTCATTACTTACATAGTGCATTAGCTGCTTCACTGGTTGACAAACTTCCTTTTTCAGAATACAGAGACACGGAGATGGTTTCATCTTCAGTGAAGCGTCTTTCCAAACGGATCTGGTCTAATAACAACGGTTCACCTTCAGTGGCACAGACCTTTTCCGGCATACTAAGAACCGGAAAGTAGGGTCGATTTCCATTGACTACTTTTATTTTGGCTGAGAAGGTCTGCTTTGGAATTGGAGAATCTGCATATAAGATAAAGGTGATTGATATAATCATTTTACTTTATTTACTACAGCAAATGGACTGGCATATGTAACCCGCTATATCGAAAGGTACCTTAAGGTCGGCATAGTAAGTTATGTGATACAGGCCATTGAAGCTGAGCATAGTCAAAAACCACATCCAATGTCGAATTTCTAATTTCAGCAGAAACGTTATCTTTGAAGTGTATTCTATCATATCAATCTGGTTCCAACATCCAAAACATAACAATAATATGTTAAAAACGCAGATAAAAATCCTTTCTTCATTCAAGTGTTCTAGTACAAAAACTTTAAATTCGATTTTCTCAGAACTATAGTTTTCCGAATCAGCCAAATGCCTTTTACTAATTTAGATGTAACTTTGCAACCAAGCATCCAATAGACCATATCGATAATTGACATACTCCCGCCGTTGATGGGGTAAATCCACAGAATCGGACGGGGAACGGAACACAGAGCGAGAGCAAGTAGTGTGTTTATCATACTTGGCCTCGTTCTGAGTTCCGATTCCTCGTCCGGTTCTGTGGATTTACCCCATCAACGGCGGGATTATGTCAATTATCGATATGGTCTATAAACCAAAAGCAAGGTCTCAATTTAAACTTTAAAATCTCAGCTTTCAAATGAGATCAAAAATCAATTTTGATTTTGGGACCCTTAAGGTATGTACCTTTCCATATGGCAAGTCACATATTTACTACAGAAAATAGGTTTTCCCACTAGTGCTTATGTCTTTCACCACTGCTATCTTCATTGAAACATTTGTCTATATGCTGTTTACATCCCATGGAGATATTATTTCATTGTTATGATTATTAGAACACCAGCATAGCAAATGGGAGGGGCAGAAATATTGATGCGAAATTGAAAATCTAATTTTTGTAAATATTGGGAAGCGGAAGACGAACTTTTTTGCCCGACTAGTTTTCTTGACTATATTGGGGAAATATATCCATGAGCAACTTTGAAGTACTTGTTTCTTTCAGACCTCATGTCAAAAGGCTACCCCTAATCAACAGAAAAGGTATTAATGATTTTCGTATCAGCAGTTCAATATAATTATTTCATACTTTTTTTCCATCATAAGAGTGAAGCCTTCAATGGTTGAGAATTTCAAAAAGAAAACAAAATGACAAAATCTCAAAAATAAACTTTCGTAATAGCGATGCATTCAATTCAGTTGTGTTGAATTAACAAATCTTTGCTGTCTTGTCAGAAATAACTAATAAATGATCTTGTTTTGTCGTCATATAACTTTGACATACATTGTTTTTAGAGATTTTAAAAGGCAAAATCTCCTTCAGGAAAAGTTAAGAAAAGGAATCCCAACTTTTAAAAATTTTGCCCCAAAAGGGCAACACAACCATTTTTTTTTCTTGGCCTTACCTGCAGGGATTCCATACGTTGGTTGCAGACTCCTCGTGGTCATTCCATATTCAACAGTCACTTTAGTGAATCCTTTAAAGTTCTTCAAAGGAGTGAATTTGGCAGTTTTGAGAGCTTTAATGATGTCATAGGCTGGTCCAGACATACAGAAATAAGTGACCATATCACTGTGTTGTCCCATGTGGTCCAGGTAGACTCGCAGACCGTCGGGAACTGTCACAGTTACAAGACCATCTTTAGCTTTTATGGTGGTGTGGAGTATACCTGAAAGATTTAAAAGTGGAAGGTTGAAATTGAAAGTTAAAATTCAAGATAAAATTCATGATGTTTTTAAACCGTATGTTGTCATTTCAAAGATGTACACATAATAAATGCATTCTGGAAGGAATTTCAGTTGATTCTGCTCATTGGTTTTTTAGTTACAGCCTTCGTATCTTTCATTTCATATACTTTAGAAGTAATGTTAAGGGGTAGATAATATTCTGATGCTGTTTCAAGTACTGGATGGATAGAGCTCACATTGACATATGTATTCATCAGTGTTGTTACTTTTAGCCAATAGACATATCATTAATGCATTGGAAGAATTGTATAAGAGGTACCGTCTGTCCTTGTCTGACATTGGTCATGTTGGTAGTCTCATGTTGCCGTTTCAAATCCGGCCTGGTGCACCTTGCATTGACACACCCATCAGTGTTATTTGAAGCCACTTGCCCTACCTTCATGTTCACCGGATTTGATGTCAGAAGGTATTGTCTATTAAAGTTGTCTTATGGACTGGTTCCATTTCAAATTCTGGATGGGTAGACCTCACATTAGCACACTCATTAGTGTTATTTGAAGCCACTGGACATACATTCCTTTTCACATTGATGAACTTTTGAAGTATTATTAAGAGGTACAATTTTTTCTTGTCTGGTATGGATACTCTCATAAAAATTCTGGGTGGACCTCACATTTACAGCTTTTTACAACACTCATCTGTGTTACATAAAGCCACTGGACCTATCTTTCATGTCATGTTCTTGTACAATAGAAGTTATATGTATATAGTCTGCCCTTGTCTGGTGTAAGTAGTCTCAACTTCTTGTGCAATCCAAATCCTGGGTCAACATGGTCAATTATAGACCTCAATTTTAAACATCTATCAGTGTTACTTGCAGCCAATGAACATAACTTTCATTTCATGTTCTTGTTCATTGGAGGCTATGCTAACGATACAGTCTTCCATTTTGTGACATAAGTTCTGTTGCCATTTCAAATCCTCTGTGGGTAGACCTCACGATGACACACTTATTAGTGATACATTGCAGTCAGTGGACTTACCTTTCATTTTATGTTCATGTACATTAGAAGTATTAGATACAATGTTAAGAGGTAACAGTCTGTCCTTGTCTGGTGTAAGTAGTCTCCCGTTCTGGCATCATTTCAAATTCTGGGTGTGTAGACCTCACATTGACACTCATAAATGACACATTATTCTATGGACCTACCTTTCATTTCTCGTTCATGTACATTGGAAGTGATATTGAGAGGTACAGTCTGTCCTTGTCTGGCGTAAGTAGTCTCCAGTTCTGGTACCATTTCAAATTCTGGGTGTGTGGACCTCACATTGACACATTCATCAGTACTCTTAACACCCCATATCATGAGGTAATCAGCTAAGCGTGCAGAATCACCTTTGTACATAAAGATCTAAAGTGCAGACGTGTCCAAAAGAAATTTAGAACAGTTTGAGAATGAAAAAAAAACTTGTTGTGATTTTAGTTGGGATTGAGGTATCAAAACGTATGATTTTGAGAATGGTTGTTGTACAACTATATTTTTGTTTGTTAACTTGCTTCTTTGCTAGCCGGGTTTGCTAGCTTAGACTATGGTCAAAATACTTTGTACGAACAGTGTTTTGATCAATGGTGTTTTGACCTAATAATATTATTATAGCAACTGTTATTTATTTTATTTTATTTATTTATTTTTTTTTTTGGGGGGGGAGCTTTGCGAAACTGCGTCTGTAGACCATCAGCATTTCATAAATAATGGTTTATTTATCAGGATAATTACCCAGCAAGCACAATAACATTTTCTGAACGTTAAAAAATGCTTGACTTTTGGTCAGAAAACCATTTAAAAAACGTGAAAGTGTGGAGGGATTTTTTCCCGCCAAAACGTTTAAATACAGTCTTATAAAAATGTGTTAAAACTTTAATTTACTTAAGAAACCGTTTCAGCCCATGCTTTAAGAACGTGTTTCTCTCCTGTGTGGGGGTGTGTGTGTGGGTGTTGGGTGGGTTGGGGGTGTTTTGCAACTTTTCTGAAACGTTTTATTAAAACCAAATTATTTCTTAACCAATTCAAAACGTTCCAAAAAGGTTTTATAAAAACCAAAACCAATAATTAATGTAACCAATTAGGAATCTTTCAGAAACGTTTGCTGGGTAACTGTTCTTGTCATACTCATAAAGGACTTTGTAGAATTAGGCAAAAGACCAATTCCCCAAACTTCTAGATTGTTTTTATATTAACAACAATCACTAACCTCGACAGGAACATGGCATACTCCTTTGACAGTCTGGTAAAACTCCACTCTTATCTGGCGTAGTAACCTATTGCATTCGGTCAGGGAATAACAAGTGAATGTTGGCATTCTCGTTTCCAAGTTCTCAACTGATGCAATCTACAACAGAAATTATTTCAAATGGATGATGATATCGATGGTAATACTTGTCGCGTTTGTGTATCTGTTAATAGAGGAGGACATTTGTGGGTGCGACAGGATATACGAGATAATGTACTTTTCTTAAATATTTTATTCAACCGAAAAGGTTACCATGCAATAGGTCCAGTTAAGAGTCATTTTTAATGTTGGTATTATTTTGCCCCTAGATTATTTAATGTTGAAAGATAAATTTATTAGCTTCATATTAACATCATCGCAAATGACAGCAAACTCATAGGTTTTAAAGTAGTTGTCTTAGTAAGTCGTAAGATATGTCTGGAATAAATCTTCAGGGAACAAAAGACTAGTTCTCTATAGGCATATGACTGATATCAGGCTATATTTCATAAGAAAGTCTTAAAGGTTTAAATATTTTGTAATTTATATATTTTTTAAAGAGTCGGGTACATATTGTCTTACCGAGCTGTTAACACTTAGTCTAAATCTAAGTTTGCCCTCTTCTTCTCTGGACCTGATATGGATGTTTTTCACCAGGAATGACGTGGCATCTTCGGTGAAGTAAGTGAAAAGATTGCTGTGAAGGAAATACGAATAATATTACTGATTTTGTGAACACTTGTACTTGTTTGTACCAAATAACCCCACTGTATGCTGCCGTTCAGCTACTCATATTAGTATTGATTACCGCCGACCTATAATGGATCCCTATTTGCCTTATATTCGTGCTGGTAAGGTCAATAAATTCTAACACCAAATGGAAATTTTACTTGCTTATGTATGCAATTTTGGACTTTCACTCACTATTTTGACAACTTCATGATTATAAGTGAACTTTAGTTATAAGACCTGTGAGTTTAAACCTCAGTAGCTTTGGAAAGTTATAACCTGATAACCCCATTTCTTCTTCTTGTGTACCAAATGGTCGACCACCTTCTTGAACGTGTACACTTTACTTGAACGGTCCACGCTTCTCACAAGACCGAGACTTGCCCATTTCCCCTGTCACTGGAAATAGGGAAAGCAACCCGGCCCAATATTGAAGGCTTTAAGTTGATTAACAAAAATATCTCACTGACTCTGTGATTAAACTCTTTGGCGTTGATGTCCTTGCTCCCACATGAACTTCGGCATCCCATGTAGCCTTCGGATGGTCGGTGTCTACATCACATGTCTGTGGTGTGATCTCCTGGACTTCTAAATGGATATGGCTGGTCCAATCGGAACAGGTGTGTTCTAACCAATATGGAGGAAGCACTCGTGGCCACCAGCTCCAAGATTTGACGGGGAAGGGGTACCAGAATCTTGGGTACCTAAAGAGAAAGAGAACGCCAATTGATATTATACACTTGGCCAAAAGCTCCAAGATTAGAAGAGAAATGGGTACCAGAATATTGAGTACCTAGTGAGAGAGATAGCCAATTGAAGTTATACACTCGGGAAAAAGCTCCTAGATTTGACGCGAAATGAGTACCAAAATCTTGGATATTCAAAATGAAAGGTTATCAATTGATACACTGAAAACATAAACAGCAGAATAACCTAAAAAGACGGGTTAATCTATGTCCAGTTATACTAATTAATGCTTTGCTATTATATGATAACTATTATCATGATGATGATAAATTGTTATCAATATTTCTTTTTCTTCGGAATTGGTCATGAAATTACTGTTTTTGCTAAATGTAGTACTAACCATTGAGGCCATACAACGGGCCTGTTCTCATTGTCCATACTGGCTATCTGATCCCAAGCATCCGGAACCATCCAGCTATCTTCAGGTAGATTCCAGTTTGGTGGAGTTGGCCATTGATTGCACCATGGAACGAAGAGCAGAGTGGACAGGATTTGGTTCACACCATCCTTTGAGCCTTGAAGTGCAAATGCAAAGAAACTCTGATCTTAAGATCAAATAGGCTCAAATAGTAAAGTCTTGTGTTTGTCAAACCATTGGTTCTTACGACCTGAGCATCTGTAAACATCAGGTAATGGACAAAGAGCTTTGTACAATGGTACGCTTTTTTCAATAACACCATAATGAAGCACGTGGTTGCTATAATATGCAGAATCTGTTTTTAGACCAGATCCATTTTCGTATTGCCATGCAGAAATGAGACACTTGATACCGTCATGTTCTTATGAATTGAATCCCTTTATTGACGATGAACCATTTGAGAACCATGCAATGTTTCACTCTTTCTTTACACATTTTCGCAAATGCAAATGTTAATGTTACTTGCAAGTTATGACAACTCATGAGTACATATATATTCCATCAATTGGCAAAAAGAGATAGCAAGACTTACCCATAAATTCTAAAGCTTTCTTGCCGTTATTAGATAAAGATGTATCGTACGGCACATCGGTAAACACACTATCACGATCAAGTAACTCTGGTCTTGGTTTTTCTTTCTTAAGGACACTTTCATCTCCGTGAACTATCTGTTCCTGGTGTACGGAAACACAATTAGTGGTATTCTTTACATATCAATAAGATGTTATGTTTCATTGTAAGCCTGAATCCGATAACAGTGTCATAATCAAATTGGGGTATAATGTGTAAGTTCACTTTTTTTCAAAAGTTTGAAAATACCGCAAAGGGAATTTTAATCAAACCGAAGAATTACACAAATTAAAAAAAAAAAAAAATACATTGGCATTCCATTAGTAAATTACATTCACAACAACATGTGCAACCTTTCAAATACTATCACAACAATCAGAAGATACGTAGTTCTCCATTCCTTTATCTGATTATATATATATTAGAAATACGGTTGCATCAGTTCTGGTCTCGTGTGCTAGTGTGTAGCGTTATAGCTTTATATCCTTGTACCTTCAGTTCATCTGTCTCCCAACTTTAGAAACATTCAGACCATATAAGTAACCAATAATCAAACTGATATCAAGACACAGTTTCAGACGAATTTATTAAAACTTATTTGCGAAATATTTTACTGTGACCACTTATTGATTACGATACCTTAGGGAAGAAAACCACATCATGTCGTATATCCTGTCGGACCCACAAATTTCCTCCTTCATTAACAGAAACACGAACACGATATGTACCATCAATACCATCATTGTCCTTCAAGGATAAACTGCTGATCTGGATGGATTGTCCTTCCTCCGTGTAGAATTGTGTGGCGTTATGTGGTGTGTGGATGTTGTCGTGCGTTATCAGCGGTTCTTTGTGGATGGGTTGCACGTGGATGAGCATTTGGCGCTTAATGTGAGTTTGGTGATGGTTCTGCTCGCCGTCAACGATGTTCCGATCTTGGCTGATGGCATAGACGTCCAGGCAATGTTCGCCACTTGAAAATGGCGCAGGTCTGTACAATGAAGGTATCAGATCACAGACAAATATTTACAAGAAGATTGCAAAGTCAAATTTGAGGAATCCTTTGAATTGGAAAGTGTTTCACAAACTGTGAGAATTTTTCAAAACTAAACAGCAAATCAAATTACTGAAAATGATTTTAATGTCTAATGAACAGGTTTTACGCATAATCTTTACCTTAGTGTTAGGCCATCTTCTAGATCAGTAGTTCCTAAGTTTGACAGAATTTTCTTTGACAGAACATGACCGTTAGAGTTGTAAATCTGCCAACCATCGGGCATACTCAGATGACAATGACATTTACCTAGAAACAAGATGATTGACGATGGAAAAGAAACTGTATATTAATGATCAATGACACAATGCAATACAATACGAAATTTTTTAAAAATAAAATTTACTTTTTAGAGATCTGCTCAACAAGTACATCAGTATCAAAATAGTGCGTCAAAGTTACGTTTCTCTTCCAGAGACTAGTCCATATACCAACTGGTGAAACATTTAACAAATGTTTAAGGAGAACATTATCAACCACATAAGATCATGACCCTGCATCTAAGTCAAATTATGCGCACGTTCCTTCGCATTTTCCTTCAACATATTAAAGTATTGCGAGGTACTATATACGTGAAAGTCATGTTACCTGAATAACGGTTGCATGTAACATCTTGTGCGCAGCTGCAAAGAGCAACACTGAGTCTCTCCGAGCCATCAGTGTCTTCTAAACTGGCCCGGATGTCCAGAAGAATATCTTTGCCTTCCAAACCAATGATAACATCGGATACATCCAGATTTGGCTCATCTGCTACGCCACGGATATTGATTGTAACCAATGCGGGTTCGCTTTTTCCCCGGTCATCTTCTACGGTGTAGTTGAAATGGATGATGCCAGAGAAGTGTTGTGGTGGACTGGAAGATTTGGTAAGGAAAAAAAAACAGAGGACATTAATGGGCCAATCTACACTCCAGATGAATGGGTACCTCTGTAAACCGCTTTGTAGAAGACTGTGACGACACAGGCGTTATATCAGGATCTGCTGTACAGCACTCTGCGTACATAGTACATGCGTACGTGCAAAGGTCTGTGGAGAGGCGGATCTCGGAGATGCACACGCATCTGGATCTGCACTCCGTATATAGATTGCCCCAATGTAAAGTTGGTTCAGATTAACGTGTGTATTGTTATCAAAAACATCGACATCGTGATCATTCAGAACATTCAAAATTATAGTGTCTACAGACTGCAATACAGTTTCATGCGACTTTTCTTGACGGTAATTCATTTTATTTCTGATCTTTGAAAAAAAAAATATGTAAACTGACTTTTTTGCATTTGAGTCAACTTGCTTTTTGCCTTGAAAAAAATTATAATAAATGTATGTTTCCTCGTTCACAATGAATTTTTTATTGAAGGAGAAAGTAGGAACGTTGAATACCCCTCCACAATGTTACCTACGTCATTTAATGTTGATAAAATGACTATGCATACATAAAAAACATAAAAACACGACTGTTTCATTAAAATAATTATCTGAAAAATCTTTCTGTCTTACATGTATTCAAAGACGCCAGTTTCTTCCTGTAACACTAATCCTTCTACAGGATAAAGAAGACGAAATCTGACGTTGACCGAAAGCTCTTCATCCAATCGTCCACAGGCAGTCAAACGACCCATCAACATGTGATCTTCATGGCTGTTGTATGATTGGCTCAATGCTTGTATCTGGGTAGTGCCTACGAGAAAGGTAATGGATGCGTGATTATTGGGTTTACAAAGGTCCAAAATTGTCGGCTTTCTAAACTTCAGAATCAATCCGCGTTTTACCGCGTTACATTTTTGGGGTATTTTCCGTTTAGATATTTTTTCCTTCAAAAGCTTAATCTTTCCCTAGGCCCTACAGTAGGAAGTTTACGAGGAATACATACAACGGTAGGGTACGACTGCATGGGTTGCTTATTTTGTTTTCTTATGATTGTAATATATGTTTCATTTTAGTCTAAGAATATTGACCAATATTATGTTTTTTCATTAATTTTGGCGGATTTTTGACATTTCTTTTTAAATTTTTTGCTCGAGTAGCATTTTCTGCGTTATACCCAAGATTTTAACCCTTAGTTTACACAAGACAATCCATATCGTAAATCAAAGAAGCTTGTATTTATAAGTATCTTAATAAAGAGCTCTTTAACGTAAAGAACAAAGTTGTGTGGTAACTTGTCAAAATACCTCATGTGAATCAAACTTATTGTCAATGAACAGAAACAAATAAGGGATGGGAGTGGAATATTCAAAATTATAGAATATTATATGGTTTTGGCATGATTTCCGATCAGTATGATAAGTTAAACGACGTTATTGTTCATCACTTCGCCGGACACATCGCTTGTAAACATTCGTGTACACTCGGCATGCTCGGAGACAGAATGCCCGAAAGACACAAAAACTCTACCACCAAAAGTTGCCTTGAAATAATTGTGCGCAAAGTTCATAGCTTAACTATTAACTAAAGTGCAACTTTTGGTGATAGATGTTTTGTGTCTTACGAACGCTGTATCCCTTTTACCTCTTTTAAATATAGATTCTTCTCGTGGTCTATAATAAAGTATATTTTATAATTTTCCAAAATGACTTAACATTCTCCTTTGATATAAGTATATCACTAATTACAAAGAACTCGAAACAAGAAGTAGTTCTAAGTATATTAATGAAATTCCCAAAACCATTAGCATGATTAGGTCCCTACATTGCGAACTATTTCTTTTTGGGACTAGTAAACCTTATAGACAAGTGGACCTTAATTCGGAATCAGTAGGATGTTACCAACCTTATACAAAAGGATTTATTAAATAAAATGTATCATTGAATAAAACATATTTTTGACATAGTTTGGAATTTTCCAAAAATTCTTTTTACAGATGTATGAACTACAAATATAACTGCAGTGTATCACAAATTCACAATGCTGTTGAAGTCTAAGACAAATATCAAACAGTCTATAGAGGATTTAAACAATATCTTCTTGTAAATGTAATAAAATTACACTTTATTTTAACTTTCAACACATAAAATAGGTGAAGGATCATGATTAATTTCACCACAATTGGCAAGGTTAAAATATGTTGGCTTCCGTCATTTTGTGTCGCAATTGCACGGTCTGTCTATAAATTAAGGTTAGCATATTGCGCATTCATTTGTTTTGTTTCATGCTGTTTTGCTTTGTTTCCCTGATTTGTTTCGTGTTTTTTTTTCATTTGCTTAGATCGTAACTTATGAAATTATGATTTGAAATAATTTGTTCGACATGTGCACTGGCAGACAAAAACAACAGCAATAACAAAAAGTGAAAAAATATTAAATAAGGGTAAAAACAATGAAGATCCCAGATTATTTCCAATGGGGTCCATACTTTTTCAAACACGATAGATGAAATTATGTGTCACTCAAGATATGCATACGGAAACATTGTCATACATCTGATATATACCCGGGATATTATATATTTCGCAGTTCCAACTATTGCAGCTTCGGTTATTATCCATGAATTTGCTATTTAATTTACATTCATGTTTATTATCAATAGACCAATTTGTATGCCCTTTTTGGCAGTCAGTGACTTCTTAATGAATCATGATCAAACAATCTTTCCATTGTTAATTGTTATGATACATGTGGTGTGAGTATTAATTAAACACATTTATGTGACCGAATAGAAGTTGAACTTGAACTTGACCTTGAATGGAACTTATCAAATGAAAAAGAAACACGTTAATGCTGAATCATGTCTGAAACCGTGTCTAGCACTTCATGGCCTGAATCTGGGGACTTTATTGGGTCAAAATAAGTTAAAGCATACTGCACCCTGAATCGGATTTTGTCCTAATTCTACTTTTTGAAAAAACCCGAATTCCGTTTTCAAAATAAATTCGAATGTCTTCCATATAGGGGTATAGTCATGTCACTTGTTCTCACAAGAAGACAAATGTTTGGGGAAATTATAACCAACGAAATTTCCAACGCAAACCATAGTTTGAGACTACAATGTAGGCTGGGTATAAATCATGATCATAGTTGATTTTTCCCTCTAATTTTCGTTTTGTCTTGCTGCCTTCTCCTTCTTCGTAAGTTTAAAAATAAGAGCAGCAATGAATTCAATGCAACATAGTTAGATAGGCCACACCGTGCAACATTTTGACTTCCTTATGAATTCTCTTTAAGCATGTATTGTCTCAGTTAATATTTGATGAGTTTGAACGTGTGTGGTATCCAAATGAAAAGATGAAAAGAAATTATTCCTCTTTCTTTGTATAAGTCTTTTCACTACATTTGAACATGCTATGTTACTTTTAGGGAGTCGTTATTTGGCTGTGGTATACGTACTACGTACCTTTACTCATGGATCATTACATTTCAACCCTGAAAATAAAACTTTAGAACAACATTCCCGAGGCGCACATTTGGAAAATAATTCTAGTGCAATTCTTGTACAAATTTGTGTACTAGAATTGTACTAATTGTTTCATTTCATTTCATGTTTATTTGGCAAATCTGACAAGCAATAACAAATTTACACAATAATCAATTATTACAGAGACAAAGGAATAACAAGACAATAATGCATACACCAAAATGCCGACATGTCAGGATGACCCATAAGGTGTAGCTGCATGTATGTATAGACTTATTTCCAATGGGTCCTACTAAAAGACAAAGTGATGCCTGGGTGGAGGACAATGTTGTTCCGAATGTACACCTTAGGAATTCCTCAATTTATTTTTCTAATTTTTTATATTATGGTGTTTTCATATGTGCTGATCACGTTTCTGAAATAAAAAATGGGGGTCACCGACTTAGTTTTTGTGAAAAATCCATTTCAAAAACACTATGTTTTACCACTTTTTACCATTGACTTCTATGGTAAAATCAAAATAAATCGGCAAAAACACTTATAGTTAAAAAACGGCTCTATTTTTTTTTCTCTCTTTTTCACATATATTTTGGTCCTTATATAGTTCTTTAAAAAAACGTAATAAAAATATGGTCACCGATTTAATTTTTGAGATATTAAGCAAAATTAAGCAAAAAATTGGCATTTTTTTAGCAATGAGTAACACCTTAAGCACCGTGCGCTTTGAGACCTGCGTCATCAGGAGTAACGCGCATGGTCTTATGCGTGAATATAAAAATGACGCACGTGTAAGATCGCGTTATATTAAAGCGCAAGATACAGTACGCCAGAAAGTACGTTAAAAGCCCGGGATAAATACTTTGAAATTGTTTCAAACACCGCTGATATCAGCTCACTCGTGTCCGACACCGTATCTAGGCTAGGCCGATTTTACGGTGAATGAACGTACAACGCAATACACTTGATTTATAATCATTAACCCTCGTCTAACCAGGGGGGGGGGGGGTTCCCCGTAGCATAAAAACGCAAAAGTAAACGACCCCAAGCTTTTGGGTAATCTCTTTTACATCCTTTGTGGTCATTTTGATTAGGGGGGTACCACCTAAGGTGGGGTTAGGGTGGGCCGTCAAAGTTGGGGTGTAGGGGGGGGGGGGGGTTGTTGCAACCCGGCGACATTTTTGACAATTTTAAATCGCCATTTTGGGAAAAAATACGCATGCTATGAGGCTGAAACTTGCAGGGCATGTTAGAATTGTCATTTCCCTTCATTATATGCAAAAAAAACCGATGAAATTTCGTTATTTAGAAAAATTTTGATTTTGGTGGCCATTTTTGCCAAAATTCCGATTTTCGACCTTTATGACGTCATAATTACGTAACGTCTTGGCCGATTTTTTGATCTTGGTATCGTTGGATAGGGGAGGACAATACCTATCTATTGACAGCAAAACCAAGTTCATAGGGGGTTCCGTTCCCCCCCCCCCTTGGTTAGACGTGTTACAAAAAAGGCTTGGTTAGAAGAGGGTTAAGTTATTTGGTGAGATGATTAGAAGGGATCATCTGCGATTTTCTCAAACAAAACAACACGTCTACTAGTGTACTATGTAGTAAATTAGTTGCAACAGTGTGATCGCGACTTTATCATGTTTATTAATTTCAAGAATATGTCCTGTAAAATGTCCCCGTGTGCTGAGGACATGAATCGAGTCAACGGGGAGGTGGTGGAGGAAAAGCCGGTGGAATAAACGCCCAATTTGACATGTACACAAAATTGTGAAAAATTACCAATCCGAGTTTACCAAAAAGTTGAAATCCTACAAGTATCATCTTTAAAACACTATTTAATGAGAGACAAATAGTTCTATTCAGGCCACAAAATTAACCGTAGGTGATGTATTGATATGGTTTGACGAGGATAAACTTTTTAATTTTCAGGGCATTTCCACAACTAATTTCAACAATGTTCAAAAGCCAAAATTTACAAGACAAGTTGCGTACGTTGTGAAAACATTGATGAATAACAATAATGATTTGTTGATAATGCACAATACCAAAATTGCAAGAATTAACAGTAACAAATATAAACCAAATTCTATATTGGATCAGGTTAATTATTTAGATAATGCATGTTTGATTACCCCATGTTACTTGATGCAGTAAAATGGTCATAGAAAGCAAAGAACACTGAAAACAAAAACTAGTTAAGCAGCTGCTTGACTAACTTTAAACCAGTCAGGCAGGTAAGTCCAGCTTGCCCGAGTAGTTTGACGTTGGTCAAGCCAAATTTCAAACTAGTCAAGCCTGCTTGACTAGTATTAAACTAGTCAAGGCCGCTTGACTAATGTGCGAAACTTTGCTTGACGAGTTTGCCTAACTGGGAGCTTGACTACCTTGATGGTACAAAAGAGCTTGACCAACTTCAAGTTGGTCAAGCTGGCTTGATAGCTTATGTTAGTCAGACTGAGCCTGGTCAGGTGGAGTCTTTGAGGACAACATAGTGGACAGCACAGACATGTTAAACACCGTGCCGTCGTTTGACCTCATAAATGTCACCATCATGAACTACTGATGTATCGTGAATTATATCATTTGTTTGTATGCAGCTGACTGACTATTTTGGTGGTACTCATATGTCACTCTTAAACCTCTCTCTACATTATTGACGGATTAGCTATATCAAAGACTGTATCATGTGGCTCTGTAACTACCATGACTACATAGCATGCATATATATTGCACTAGGTTGTCTAGTTGGCTGGACTAGCTTGAGGTTACGTATTTGGGATCGGCTAGTTTGAGTAAGCTGGTCAAGGCAGCTGGACTAGTGTTACATAATTTAGTCCATCCAGCTGGACTAATGTTATGTTAGTCAAGATGTGTACCATCTGGACTAACTTAAAACTAGTCAATAACTAGTCAAGCGACTAACGTCAAGCTGATCAACAGACTAACTTAAAACTAGTCAAGCAAGTAAAATGAGACTAGTCCAGTAGTCATCCTTGTTAGTCCAGCAATACTGACTAACATAAAGCTAGACTAGATGCGTACCATCTGGACTAGCTTAAAGTTAGTCACACTGACCAGTTTAGGTTTTCAGTGAATTAACGTCGGAAACAACATATTTTAAGTATCAATGAATCAACTATACTATAATGTAAATGACTGCTTTTAGAAAATCATAACGATAATACTTACGTTGGCAAATTTCAGCACTTGTTATTGTCAAAAAGACAACGAAAGCAAGGAGTCTCATTGTGCTCCTGTGGTCTTATAGCTTCTGGTAGACTACCATGAAATGTTTTGTCATACAAACAGAGCACAGACTGAACAATCAAGTTTAATAACCTTAGTTATTGGTTTACAAACAATGATAAAAAAGCTGGGTTTTCCTATGAGGATAAGAGGTTTTGTGGTGCAAAATTGTAAACATAGTAAGATGAACTTTGATCATCTTATCTCTTGTTTGAAATCACGAGATTTATTCGAGGTCCGTTCCGTTCTGTCACTTCTAAGTAAAATGTTTGTCTTTTCAATGTGCCTTTAATGCTATCTCACTACATTGTGACAAGACCTAGCCCAATTGAAAAATTACGTTTGCAGGAATTGAAAAGTTGAATGTTTATGTTTTAAATCATATCACTATGAATGAATGTCGTTTTATGATATTGCTTGCCGTTTTGATTATGCATGAAGAATATTTACATCCAAATTTGGTTATATCAAGACCGTGGCATTGCCAGAGAACGTGAAATCATTGGCTCCTCAGGTTTGAATTGCCCTGTGATATGACAATGGAATGTATGAATGTATCAGTCAGTGTTTATAGGTTCTAAGCAATTTGAGCTTATGATGAGCATTTTTTTTTTTCGATCAGAAAAACGTGGTCGCGATATTTTTTCTTGACGTTACCTGTCGGATAAGGTCGGACTTTGGACTTTGAACCCCTATAATCACAAGGGGGTTAATGCAAATAAAAAATGGTTATGTGGATACAGATGTTTCGCGTTTTTCCAATGGGATATGTTTATGCTTGACTGTTAGGAATAAAACAATCTTCATGTTATTACATTTTAAACAAAATTGACAATTTTAAGCTTTTAAAATCATGAGGTCACATCTATCTACGTGCCGCTTGTTTTACCACACTACACGTCTATTGGCTGGTAAAATCTGCTGGATAACACATCAAATCTGACATTCATGAAAAATATATCTTGCGTTTAAGACCTGAAGACTCAAATTAGTATATAAGTTAAACAAGAAAAATGCAGTTCAATTAGATGTACGAAAGGGGAAAATAATTATCAGTCATTATATTTTCACATTGAATGTCCGTATAATACAGCGAACATCATAAACGACCACCTTTCGTATGTTAATGGGTCTATAAAGGCAAATAATGATGTCATTTACCATGCCGCCGTTAGAAGCTTGATAATAGAGAGATTGCGATTACCACGTTACACGGGACGTGATACAAAAACGTGAGCATTTTTAACTCACGTTTACGTAACGGTTCACGCCTACGCGCAATACCATAGATTGACTATGTATATTTCATTATGTCGCCCTCTCAGCAGAGAATTTTCTCTTCATGCAACGATTGCCTATTGTGAATGTTTCATGATGTCGCCCCCTCTCATAATGGTCATGAAATGAGATATTACTGATCGAGGGCGTAAATTCTTAAGCTAAAGAAATGATATGCATCGCTTATGATATATATGAATGGTTGGCTAATTTTCAATAGAACTCACTTACGTATTGAACAAATAGCCACGTAAAAAGACTCACTTCAAACGGTTATTTCAACATGTGTTGCTGCTATTCGCGTATTATTGATCGTTTCCGTTCAGGGTATTGGCTTTCGCAAGCAGATGTGTAGAACTTAAAACTTTGACACAGAAGTCAATGCAAAGTGCGAAGTTTGCAACCCATAATCTTTACAACCAAACGCAATAAAACCTCGATAAGTGCTGGATATGTAAGTCTGTACATTATTCTTGCATGTGCTCATCTGATTTTAATATAGCTTTTATTTAAAACAATAGGGGATATTGATCAAGTGATTAGTATTCACGTAAAAGTGTACGTGAAATTCTGCAATACACGGTGTGCTGTACTGTTTAAGCAAGTAATGGTTGGCTGAATTTCAATAGAACTCACGTTTACGTTCTAGTTCGCGTTCGCGTTCGCGTTCTGAAAATCGCAAACTCCCCAATAAAATCAAAGTCTCGCCAAACGAGAAAAAAAATAGTCGCGAGATTTTGGGTTTTTTTTTAACGTGACTTGCTGAAAAGGCTGACTTTGAACCCTTATTATCTAAAAAGGGTGAAAGCAAATGTAAGGTATGGAGTTTTGCCAATAAAGTGAATGTATGTTTTTTTTATTTGCTGCTGATAAAAAAAAGCAGCATTATATGGTTTTTTCAATGAAAATCAACGATTTTGAGACTTTTGAAGCAGGTCATACATCATTTTTGTTTTAGATTATAAATATTGTTTGTTTGGCC
>JXSR01S058824.1:34076-45768 GCA_000969725.1 Ophiothrix spiculata | reverse complement strand
CCCTCAAGGGTAGAAAACAGCAATGAGAATTTGAAAACAAGTTGTATTTGATACATAAGGATGTAAACAAACACATGAAAGTGAAAAATCACTTTTGGCACAACTATTGAATTAGAATACAAATGCCCCCTGACTATGGACTAACATATAAAAAAAAACACCTTAAAATCTGATGTATATTTTAATCAACTTTAAAGATAAAGAAAAGCGCCCTCTATGTGTGTGGATTAGTGTATTTTTAAGTCTTAAGTAAGTACAATCCACCTGCTGGTACATTAAATAGATATAACTCAATTTCTTTCTCATACACCAATGACTGATATCATTTCTTTTGAAATTTAATGCATTTTAGTCAATTTTGGAGGCAATTTTGAAAAGCGCCCTCATTTGACGAAAAACTACTCTACAATTTTGGCAACAAGTTGTAATGGACAGCTTATGGTACAAAGTAACTGATAAAAGTGAAAAATCACTTTTGGCACAACTATTGAAGTAGGTCTAAAAAGACTACAAATGCCCCCTGAGTACATTGCATTTCAGATCAAATCATGTCTCCCATTAATTTCGGAGTTAAACTTTCTCATTTAATTAGTTTCAATATAACAGAAGCCAGGAGACTAATTATCTAGATAAAATGATGCTGGTCTGTTTTCATTAATGATATCTATATCTTAATCTGCATGTCTGCATGTTGAGAGCCAGTGTACTATTATGGCTCGGTATTATTTCCATCATTTAAATTGAAGTCATTTTAAAGGGCATCAGATAAGTTCAACATCATCCTCAAACTTTTTTTTCTCAAGGATATCAATAGTTTTATTTGAAATGTTAATGGTGTTGTATGGAACAAGCAAAGTTTCATTGTCAAATTCAATCCTTATACAAAATATTTAGATTAGAGGTCATTATTAAATATCATTGGAGACAACAGCAACAACAAAAATGCTCTGTAGATTTGAAATTTTAAATCTATCAGTGCATAAGATAACATTTTTGAAAAAAAAATCAGGTGAGTTGGCATTATTCAGACAGGTCATGTTCTCAGCCTACTCTACACTGGGGTAACATATAACAAGCAGATTATACCTGAGAAATCAGTAGTGTGACAAATTAGAGATAAAGAATGAAATCACAAGATATCTGTTTTAGCATCATATCACCACTGATTATGATCATTTCCTATGTAAATCTGGCTAAAGAATGATAAAGAATTTGAATTGAGACCAAGCTTTGCGCTGGGATACGTATCTGCATCCTTGACTCACCAAATTCTGAATGTTGCCATACTTCTTACATGTTTTAAGGCTTTGTATGTAGCATTTCAACCCAAAAATGATAATAATGATGGTGTTTTGTGGTATTGGGGTCCTGTTTGTGGACCTTTTTTGTACTTCTTGATGGACCTTTTTGGTACATTGTCAAATTTAGCACCCTAAAAAATCTGGTTGTAGTACTAACTACCCTTGGCCGAGACTTTGATTTATCCTGAGAGTGCTGAAATCATATTAAGGACAATCATCACCTACCATCAAGGGCTCAAGCACAGGATACTAGTCTTTCTCAAACAACTCTCCCAATAGGTAATACATAAGAACTGTCAAATTTTAGTCTAGCAATATATGTGTTTTTTTTCTGTCATGATTTTTCTTTCTATGTCAATCCAATAAAGTACCCTGTTCTACACCTGTTTCAATTGAAAAGCAATTTTGTTATCTAAACAGTGGGTAACAGAAAGTACACACAATAACCTTACCGTGACTTCATTTCATGAACTGTTGCTTTAGTAGCTCGCTATTTCAATGACAAACGTTATATTTACACAGCCAGTGGCAAATCCCATAGTAATCTTTACTATAAAGAATTATTCAAAGCATTTAATTTCCAGACAAAAAAATCAACAGAAAATGCATAAAACAAAACTTTTTGAAACAATTTTGTCCATTTTCTGGTTTTAAATTGTAACAACACAGTGTTGGAACCAACATGCAACCAAGACATGTAACCGTAAAAGAAAAGCATTCCTCAACCATGGAATGGTCTATAAAAAGTGCATTACTCTCCCCATCCCACCTAATCCAAATCCTGTACAGGTCTCTCATTTCTCTATGATGATTTGATATGGGCCTATAAGTATTTTAGAACTTTTCACATTTGCAATTGCCTTTTCTTATCCAAATCCAATTAGTTATTCAATATCTCCATATACTGCAATTGCTATCAGCAGTAGATAACAATGTACTAACAATCCTATTTGACATTATATACCTCATATATAGATCCCTGTCCTCTGATTGGTTAAAAGTGAGGGCATGGATTTTACTAGGCCCGGGGCATATTTTTCACTAGGCCCGCTCAATACATTTTGCGCACATAATACGGCGCGGTCAGCATTGAAAAGAGAAATATCGTAAATCATTATCGGTTCTTTTAACCAACCAGATGACGAAAATCTATATATTCGGTATATAAAACGAATATTGACTGCTTTTTGTTCGGGGCATGGTTAAAATTATTTCCCCTTGGTGATCTCAAAACCATGAATATGCCCTCAGCTTTGCTTCGGGCATATTCATGGTTTTGAGATCACCTCGGGAAAATAATTTAAACCATGCCCCTCAAAGCAGTCAATATTTGTATAATATTGCAGTGCTGGTGCTCATATTATTTGTTATAGATCTATTTCCTTTTGCAGAAGAAAGTTGGGTATACATACTCTATAAACCTTAAGGTAAGCAACCAATTAACCCTAACTGACCATAATCTCACGGAATCTCATTATTGAAATCACCTAAAATATGCTAAGTCCAAATACGTCATAGACAGGGGTTACATATGGCAATAGAATCACTGCCCGGGCAGCGTCTCATCAGTGGCCTGCTAATGTACATACGGGGTTTGGGAAGCAATAGGTCCCGGGTTCAAATTCAGGTGAAACCATGCTTTTTCACCCCTCCCTTTTTTGGGGAGATAGGCTAGAAACGGAAATTCCCGTGTGGTCAGATAGGGTTAATGCACTTAAACCAATATGATCATACAGGGAAATAAATTACTTTATTTTGAGCTGTTTAGAACAAAATTTCATCAAGTTTTCAGTCTACCAAGCTGAACTCTATCTAAGCTAAAAGCCTTCCAATTATGTCATTCCAAGTTACCAAGTTTTGAGAGTGAAACAAGGCACAACAAGCTCCTCATTTCATTAAAATCATGATACTGAGACCGATATACAGAGGTGAATGGCCTTAAATAGATAAAGGATGAGCCCATTTCTGTCAGTGGTACAACTCAATTATCTCACATTTTGGATGCGTTTTATTGGGTTTTTACCTTGATGAGAACATGTATGAATCACACATGCAAGTATGAGGAAGAAATACAGAGACATAGATGAAGACTGAAATACATTGGGGTTCATGGGACCAATTAGTAGCGTGTTAATGGGGTGCTGATGTACGATGAAATGAACGATGTGTGTAGTCATTCCCAAAAAGTAATTAGGTCATTTTATCTTTGGAGTAAAAAAAGTTTAAAACTTTTTTTTAATAGTACTATATTAAAACCTTATTGTATAGTAAATCTGGTAAAAGAAAATTCCTGCTATAAATAAGCATTATTCCTATTTAACAAAATTTGGATATAAAGAACTAATTATTCAGTCCTAGGCAACTATATTTTCATTATGAATTTTTTACATCAATCAATAATCATTGCAATAGGCCTTAAGTAAGTATTGCGTAACTATGATGTCACAAGGAACTTTTGGTCTAAATATTACAATTTTTGTAAAAAAGTGAAAATCATATAATTTTGCTGACATATTCAAAGTTTTAAATACCATAATTTTACTTTAGTTGTTTTGTTTGTTTGTTTATAAATGACTGAACTGGAGATTCTTAAATGTTTTGTCAACTTGCAATCTTATTATCTTGTAGTGCGCAGATATTTTTCAAAATGGAGACTTTGCTACCATCTTTCACCTTCATCTGAACTTTTGATGGCTTCCCTAACTGCACCACCTCCAAACAATCTATACAGGCCTGGCTTAAACCATCACTTTCCACCATGTCAAAGGCAGAGCACTGAGAACTAATAACTGGCTTCACACATAATCCATCCATTCCCTTAATGCCATCTCTTCAATTTCAAGCAATGAATTCAAACTCTACGTCAACGCCGATTACACCATTATAACATCACCAAATACTTGTTAAAAGCCCAGGTGTGCGCTAGGTGACAGCAACTAATCAATTTCTCTGCACTGTTTTGTTATACTTTAAGCAAATTGATTAAGTGTTTAAAGGAAAGGATTTTTGCATCATGATGAGGATTAAAAGGATGGCGCGGCGTGTTACCATCTTCTGCTGCATTTAAAGGCTAAAGAAAGTGACATTTGGCATTTCAGTTCATCTGTTGCATTCATTTTGAAGAACAAATTTCAGGGACACTGCAAAGACAGCAAATTTTTTAAGTGGACTTTTGGACATAAAATTTTCATTTTGGTCCAACGTAAAAGGTTTTCAGTAGTTTTGAGCTGTTTTGTAACGGTTCATTTGTGAACCATCTTGTACATTTTGGTAGCCCCTTTTGTACATAGTCTTTTTTGAGGGGGATGTGATGCTCCCACCACAACTCCCTGGGTACCTTTTTTACTTAAACAATAAAACTACTGAACTATTGGTAGCTTCAGTTTAAAAAGTATTGAAAATAAAACTGCCTGTTTATCATGAGTGCTATGTTAGTCTGTCATTTTGCCAGGTATAAGAGCAGTTTACAGGTATTAATTCTTCCAGCATTTTGTCTGCTTTTATGTTTTGAGTTGTGTGCACTATTCTAACTTTGTCTCTTAAATCAGCCTAATTTCATTCTATTCTTGTAAATTTTGACTCACATCTGCATTAAATGATCTATTCTCATGGCTATTGATGACCTTAAGAAATCATGTATAAAATTGTTTGACACATATGTAACATTTTTGTCTACTTTTTTGTTTAAAATTGTGTGAAAATATTACCATTATATGAAGAGATCAATTTTAAAAATATTCTGAAATGTTAAGTCAAAATAAACTGGATATAACCAGAGTAATCCATTTGACATTAAAAAACCCTGAACAATATAAAAACATCACCTTAATGTTGCAAAATTGTTTTGACATACACTTACACATCATCCAAGCTATGTAAAACTCTTATCAAACCCCTTGAACCTGTATTTTCATTTCACATTTCTTTATGATCAGTATAAGAAACATTATTAGTTCATGTCACATTCTATCAATTTCATTCCAAAGGTAAAAAGGGAGCGATTATTATTAAAGCTTCTTCAAGATTTCACTGCCAATTATGAGTAAGCTTATAAGAGGGAAATGAGCACTGACGATATGCAATGAAAGCTACTCAGATCTGCAGCTGGCACAATGGGCTAAGATGGAGTGGTGATCTGGTTTCATCAACACATTGGTTCTTTAAAAGATGTGCTATCTGGGCCAACCAGGGGGAGGGGGACTCGGTAGCTGGCACAATGGGCTAAGACGGAGTGATGATCTGGTTTCATCAACACATTGGTTCCTTAAAAGATGTGTTATCTGGGCCAACCAGGGGGGGGGGGGGCTAAGATCTGCAGCTGGCACAATGGGCTAAGATGGAGTGGTGATCTGGTTTCATCAACACATTGGTTTCTTAAAGATGTGCTATTTTGGGGGGGGGGGGGCTAAGATCTGCAGCTGGCACAATGGGCTAAGATGGAGTGGTGATCTGGTTTTATCAACACATTGGTTTCTTAAAGATGTGCTATCTGGGCCAACCAGGGGGAGGGGTACTCGATAGCTGGCACAATGGACTAAGATGGAGTGATGATCTGGTTTCATCAACACATTGGTTCCTTAAAAGATGTGCTATCTTGGCCAACCAGGGGGAGGGGGACTCGGTAGCTGACACAATGGACTAAGATGGAGTGATGATCTGGTTTCATCAACACATTGGTTCCTTAAAGATGTGCTATTTTGGCCAACCAGGGGGGGGGGCTCAACACATTTGTCCCTTAAAAGATGTGTGCTATCTGGGCCAACCGGGGGGAGAGGGGGAACTCTGTTTTATTCCAGGTCCATGTCAATGAAAAGCTGCTACCTATAGCTACCAACTAAAATCACCTTAAACAAGGATTAGTTGTTAAGAGTTAGCAGGATTTTATGAATATGGGATCAGTTTTTAAATCTACATGACACTATCATTGACCAAATTAAAGTGGCAATACTGGGCAAAGTGGATTAAACCATAATACTTTTCTGACATTGATACAACATAAACAGGAAAAATTGTCACCAAATGGACTATATTTTTGTGTTAGGGAGGATTGAATGATTACCATGATTAGAGAGAGGATCCGAGTAGAAAATTCATGGCCCTGTCTTTACCATATTTTGTCTGACCATCACTTACTTGATAAAGCTTTACCAGTACCACATTATAGCCTTGGACAGTGTTTTGATCAGTTTGAATAGGGACCAAAACTGCGTGCTGAAATAAAGAATAGCTTGCAACACGCAGCACCTTGCACCAATGAGGTCCCAGGTTCGAGTACCGCGCCCGGCGCTTTATGTGCATTTGGTTTTCAGTCCATGCTCGCTTCCGCAGGTTTTTCTCTGGGTGTTACGGTCTTCCTCCTGCATTCAAAACTGAATTTAATAAACATCTTGGAGCCCTGTTAAAGATAAGCTTCTTTCAGCTTACTTGGTACCAAGTGAAAGCCTAAACAAGGTGATTTTGTTTTTTAAAGGATAACAAAATATGTCATGGCCTCCCCTCCCATCCTGGAACTACTTCTGAAATTTATTCAACAATATGCAGGCTTCCTATTATTTGAAATTGTAGGAAAACATTCCTACGCTTAGAGATTTATTGTAATAATTGATTAAGTATTGTATAAGGTTTAAATTCATCAGCTGTATTGTATGGGAATATTGGGTTGAAAGACTTCATGAAGCTATTAAAGTAGATTCTGTGTTATATGGGTTTGGGATAACTTTACTTCTCTTGGTTTTAGAACAATTTTTGTCCAATTGTTCATTTGAATTAGACTACAACAAGATGGACAAGGAAATCAGAGTGCCAGTGGCCCATTAGTGAAATTTAAATTGTATCGTCACAGGACACAAGGTCATCTCTAAAGCATGGTCCCAAAATAACAAAACTCGCAGTAAAATATAGAGCCTCTTCATTTTCAGCATAACTAATGCTTTTAGGCAATTTGTAACAATACTTCTTGCGCAAATTATGCCCATCAAGCTTCAATAAGTATTTTTGAACAGTTTGGTACATGGTGAGATCACAGATAGGCCTATTTCCAGTAAGTTTACAAATACTTCTTGGTCAATGAAATACCAATACTAGAACAGTTGTATATTGCAAAAAGTAATGGTGTGGGACATGTTTTATTATTCTGTTGTAACTAGTTCATTAGTATACTCCCCCTCTATGGTTAATCAAATATACCTCAAGAATAGTTATTTTTTTTTAAACTTTTTCAACATCATTTATCCTGTGACCCAATCTGGGCCCAATATAAGCATTATAGCCACCCAAACATGTAATATGCACAATTTGATTAAAATCCACCTTAAACAATGCCTTTCAGGACCAACTCATGTTGACATTACAGTCTACGTATCTTCATTGGTTTGAGTTATCACTTAATATCTTAGAAAGGTGAACGTCCATGTCCAAAATTGGTACTTCATCATGCTTTTCAACCATCCGCATCACACATTTATTCTATTGTTCAAATTCTCTCTCAAGCCCCCAGGATAATCAATGGCTTCAATTTCAGACAACATACTTCTAAGCAATAAAGGTAAACACTAGCATGACTCCCTGTTACTGACTGGTTCATTTAATGAGATAAATTGCCTGTATTGTGTTGATAATAAACAAACCTACCAGGTACCAACCAAATGTTGGCTGTTCTTTGATTAAATTGAGAGTTGGGGGTAAAAGGACAATATTTTTGTTGGAAAGAGTTTAGTTATTGGTATAACTGTCATAGCTTGGCTGATATTACCTTTTCTAGTGACCTCTTCATTCTGGTTGTAAAGTTCATTACATGTACTTCTATTAAACAAAATAGCTATTCTTAAAGGTACATTGAGCACAACAATCTCAAAATCTCATTTTCTTCCCTTTTCTCTATCTTCTTACACTTCCTGAGATTGGAAATGGTCATTTTGCTCTACAAAACCAGAAACAGAGCTTTTATTTCATTGGTTGAATTAGTAATTTTGACCTGTTTCACACATGTTCATTTGAACAAACACATTTTATGTTACAACTATTACTTATTTACATTTTATTTGTCTTCATTAATTTTATACAGGTATATATTGAAATACTGAATTTGGTCAATCAGTTAATTGCATACATGAGTTGAAATTACTCAGTCAAAGGCATAGCAGAAAATTGACTTCTGATGAAATATGACACTTGGCAGCACATTCAAAATTTTGTTGAAATATATTGCCTGTGACATGAATTATTCAACTTTACACAATAATGTTTAGTTAAACTCTGGAATATTTGTACCATGTTATAGAAAGAAAAAAAAACCTTTTTGAGAACTTTTCTTGTGCTGATGAGAATTTTCTGTGATATTTACGAAAAATGCACTAATCGCTCTAAAAAATGGATTGTTTTTGATAGAAATTTGACATTCAGCACCCCCAAATTTGACTCACTCAAATATCACTCGAGCAGACATGATAAAGCCTTATCCACATTCAGTTGCAGCTACCTTTCGTACACAGATCAAATTGTCCAATCTACCACGAAACAACTTCATCCCACATTCACCCCAACAAATTTTTATACGTTCAATAACAATGTTACCAAATTCTATAAAAATGTAAAACTGACTCAGATTTCCTTTACATATGGGATGAAGAAATGAATTCTTACAGATCATCTAGCAGCACGGATAATTTACTTACTCAAATCACATTACAATTGTCACCAATGGCCGCTTAGTCATGCGTTTAAATGAGAGCAGGGAAAACACAAAATATTGGCTTGTGGCAATGTCAAAAACACAGGGAGGGATAGATTTGGTATGGGTATGGGCAGTGCTACTTCTCTTAAATCTATTCAGGGTGTTCCTATAGAATTTTAGTGCCTGGTGGATTTTGTCACATTGGGATTTGTCTGAAATCTATAATTTCTTTGAATATTGGCGTAATTTTACTGATTCTCATCTTTCAAAATGAAATACTAATTACAAGGTTACAAGCTGAAATTAAAAATAGTTTATGTTCATGGATTTTTCATCCAATTAACTGCAAGATCAAATAAAAATGATCAATATAGACTTGATCTAAAGTTTCGCATTTGATAAATCTTGTAGATTTTGACTAAAATAGAGTTTTATTGCAATTCAAAAACATGTCTATTAAGAAGCATAGAACAATATTTTTAAATTAATCTCCATTGCTAAATGCAACCCAGTATTGTGGTGTCCCCTTCCCAAGTGCACCATAACAGGGGATGTATCATTATTCATTGTGCTGCAGGGTTAGATTCCATAACTAGCGCTGGTTAAGAATTAAGAATTGGAGTAGCTCTTAAGTGTCTGTTTTGATATGACTGTGTACTGGTGTAAGAACTTATGTTGGTACTTGCGCTTTAATTGGTTGCATGGTTTGAGGCGTGTGCATCGATATTTAGCATGAATGATTATATTAGTCATAATGGGCGGAGGGGAAATTAGTACGGTTTGATGCCAGTACGGGTCAGAACAGGTGGTTATACATAGCCTTTACTAGGCAAAACTGAAATCAGAAAATTTCTGATATATACTGAAGATAAAAATACATTTTTACACCATGAATAAATTTTATATAAAAAGTTTGTCTCTGGCTCTTATTTGAAAATGCCTATGCTTATAAGCCCCCTTTTAAATAGAAAAGTGAGCTGTGTGATCTGTACAAATTCCATTTCTTTATATTATCATTATAGATTAATAACTGCGTATTACTTGACGCGAGTGAAATTGTACAACAATAATGCACTGCGTGCTGAAGTTGAAGTTGTCCTGCGCCTCTTGAGTTGGACAACTTCGACTTCAGCACAATAGGATTTCCTACCACTTTCATGAACTAATGGTAAATATGTCACCAATCATCTGTGAAAGCGTAATAAAAAATTTGCTAACATGTCAGAGAAATTTTACTTTGAAGTCATTTGGAGCAGAAAACCATTTCCGTACGAGGTCACAAACGTTACCGAACATTACATGAACTTTATTCAGTATCTTGGCAATTATTTTAATCTTTAAACAGCTGCATGTCTTGATCCCACCAGTGAGCATCATTATCAACAACAAACTTGTTGATATAATGTAAATGCTAGGTTCTGTGGTTCTGTTAAAAGTGAAATTTTCAAATTTTTCGGTCACAAACGTTACAACTTTGGAATCACCCTGTTGATGTCAAGTATGTTCTTTGCAAATATTTAAGGTGGCTTAGCACGCTTGAGCTGATATCAACATTATTGGACACAATTTCAATGGTTTCCCAGGGTACTTTCTGGTGTACTATACCTATATCTTATATTCATGCCATACATGTAAGACCATGCGTGTTACTCCTGACGGCCTGAATTTACGTGTGCAGGGCTCAAAGTGCAATATAGGACATGTCATTGCTAACAATTGCTAATTTTTTGCTTATACTTATTTTTTATCTAAAAAGTAAGTCAGTGACCATATCGTTTATTATGTCTTTTCAAAAAACTACAGATATGAAAACAAAATCTGAAAAAAAAAATCTAAGATCAATTTTTAATTTCTAATTATTTCTTTATTTTCAAGATTTTACCATATATAAGTTAATAGCATAAAGTGGTAAAATATGTTTTTAAGTGAATTTCTCTCGAAAACGTAAGTCGGTGACCCCCTTTTCATTTCAAAAATGTAATCAGCACACGTAACACCTTATGTCAAGAAAAGAAGAAAAAGCAATCAAAATTTTCTGTGCTAAGCCACCTTATGACAAGAGGCTGCTTTACAGCCTCTTTGTGGCAAACAGTCACATATACAAAATATGAGGGATGATGTTCAATCTCTTGGCCCTGATCTCTCCCCTTAATATGCTGAGATCTGCAAACACACCTGTTTGAGTCCAAAAGGAATTTATCACTATTCATGTATGAATGTGAGGTAATTATTTGATCAAATTTACTCCATTCTAAGTAAACTTACATCACCTGTATGCCACAGCTGATTAAATACACTTGCAAGATTTATACTATTAAAATCATTATCCTATTATTAATTATAATGATAAATAATAACTTTCCAGCAATTTTGGAGATAGGGATAAACATGATAAATAAATACTTATTCTTATAACAGTAAATACACTTAATTTCATTCAGAAGAATTTTGATTTCATATTGTGTGAGGGGGTAAATCTTGCAATGAGATAGATAAATGGTTTTGGTTCTTGTCCCCTCCCTGTGATTTGTCAGATTAATAAAAACCTATATTATTTTTAAACCTTTTTTTCTTGATAAAACAGTATTCTTGTTTTAAAGTATTCAATTTAGCTTATTAAATTCTATTTTCTAAACTTTACTTAAAGGTGCAATTCATGATTTTGATGTGACAAAAACCTCGTCTGTTTTCTAGCTAAATAAGAAGAAGAGTACATCAT
>JXSR01S058813.1:21919-38197 GCA_000969725.1 Ophiothrix spiculata | reverse complement strand
TACCAGTTTCATTTAAGACTCCTTGCGTCTTGTTATACGCATCTATTTACTTGTTTAGAATTAAAATCATGTTAAAACGTCATAAATGTTATTGTGCTAGAGTCTGAGTAGGTTATCATACCAGCTTGGAATTTTGACTTAATCTCGTGGTATACCAACAAAACAAAGGATAAAGTAGATTTGATCCCATGACATGTTAGACATGTACCATAGCTCGTAATCAATAATAATAACTTGGACCAGCGAAGTAATATCTTGACACTAGTACAAAACTACGTTTGCTAAAAAAGTTTACTTAGGTAACTCAAAAACTCATTTTACTGATAACTCACTCAAAGAAATGAGCTGGGTTTTGGAAATGTTGATGTTTTGGTAAATTTGATGCATTATACATGACCAAAAATCACCAGTAACATAATTCTCCCTAGGTCACGTGAGCAGAAAACTCGTGGTGGGCCAACTCGCCCCGAGGGCCAACTCACCCCACCTTCCCCTAATCTATAGAATATACTCATTGTGCTAGACATTCACTGCAAGAAAGTTGAGCAAATATCCAATCCTACCAACTGTTGGGCAAACTAAATAAGCACCGTAGTTCAGACACTTTGCCAAAATTTTGTATCGCTTTTACCCCACAGATGGCAGTTGAACTCAAATAGTTTTGCCAAACATTAGGACAGGAACGTGTGCCCAACAGTGATATATATGTTTTGCCCAACGTTGGTAGGGATGTATACTTCATCAACGTTGGGCGAAATCATCCCTAATTTGCCCGACTTTCTTGCAGTGTTGTTATAAGCGGGTTGAATCTTACAGTGACATGAAATACCCCGTCACGATATTCATAAAGAAGTACGTTACTGTACTTGACTTGGTAGAGGTGGGGGCAGACAAGTATAATGCTGTAACTTGTAAGCAATCGTGACTGCAGCTTTTCAAAACGCCTACAGGAATATTTTTCCCAAACAAAAATACACCCTAAACTTGGATTTACGTGACCTTTTCACCACATCACCCCCTAAATAGGGATTTTACAAATACCGTTTTCACACTAAGGTTTGAAAAGGTACCCTATTTCTTGAAATCTTGAAAATTGCTGATTTTGCCCGGGGAGGGGGTTGCTCGAAAACAAAAAGTGGTACGCATGCATGCTCATCAGAAAAAACGTCGAAAAGGATGCCCTTTCAGGGTAATTTTCGACAATAAGAGTCGTCTTTTTACGATATCTTCTACTTTAGCAGAGTCACTTTTTCTCCAAATATTCTAAAATTTCAAGAAATAACTTAAGAAAAGGCTTCAAATGTATTATTCATGTATTTATGGTAGAAAATAATGCGTTGTTACGCCAGTAAGGGTCCAATTCAGTGCACTCTTAGAAAGAAAGTATCAAATATGAGACAAAAAGGATCAATTTTGATCCTTTTTAGGTATCAAATATGAGCTTATCCTTTAAGGATCAAAGTGATCCCAAAAAAAGGATCAAAAATTTTGATCCGAAAAAGGATCAAATATTTCTTATTAAAAAGACCTGCAAAAAACATCACACTGAAGTGACGCTAGCAGGGTTTGAACCCACGCCGCACTCATACCTGCTGGTAATTGCGAGACCAAGGCTCTAACCACTCGACCACGGGGCTGTGTGATGAAATCAACGTATTTATACATGTTACACCATAGTATACATTCCCCGCTGTGTAGCGGTAATGGGGTGTATACTCAAATATGAAACAAAACATCACGTTGCATCCAAACGCGGTATCAAAATGTGAGCTCATCCTTTCCGTATCAAAGTAAACCAGAAATACGGATCAAAACTTTGATATTGTAATCAAAAAGGATAAAAATAAAATGATCCTAAAAAAGGATCAAAAATGATCCTTGTGAATTTGATACATTTGGGATCAAAAGTGATCCTTAAAGGATCAAAATAAAATGATCCCGAAAAAGGATCAAAAATTTAATCCCGGCCTTCTAAGAGTGTGTGTTACGCCATTAATGGGTCAAATTTCCATTACGATATTTAGGGGTCAATTTTAGTGTATTACGACATTGCGACATTTAGGGGTATGATTTTGAACATTTTACGACATTAGGGTTGGAATTTGCTGTACATGATGTTTTTGACACCCTAAACGATGTCACCTGATTCACTCTTCAATCCTTGCGACGCAAATAGTGCACAGCTAATTTGTAACCCATCATATCGAAAGGTACCTTAAGGATCCCCAAATGAAAATCGATTTTTTGGTCTCATCTGAAAGATTGTATTTTAAGCTTTAAAATGACACCTTGCTTTTGGTTATTGGATGTTGGATTGCATAGTTACATTCAAATTGGTAAAAAGCATTGGGCTGATTCAGAAAACTGTAGTACTGAGAAAATCGAGTTTGAAATTTCTGAACTGGTAAAACTTGAATGGAGAAAGGATTTTTATATCTATTTTTAAAACATTTATTTTATGTTTTAGATGTTGGAACCTGATTAATATGATAGAATACACTTCAAAAGGTAGTGTTTCTGATGTTATATAAATCGTTAAAAAACCACATGATTTTTACCTTGTGGTTTTTTTAACGATTTATATTCGACCTGTAACAAACATCACAAGTACTGTGCTCACAACATTAAAATAGAGATTAAATAAAAATGGGTTAAACACAAGGTCTATAATAACTTATAGTTTTAAGTTATACGTTACAAAACATATGAAATGAT
This sequence comes from Ophiothrix spiculata, assembly GCA_000969725.1. NCBI lineage: Eukaryota > Metazoa > Echinodermata > Ophiuroidea > Amphilepidida > Ophiotrichidae > Ophiothrix > Ophiothrix spiculata. The sequence goes on along the minus strand of JXSR01S058813.1, from coordinate 35,482 downwards.
TGCACTTTTTTACAGTAAAGCAATGGTAATTTTCACTCATAAGAAGGATATGGAGGTACAAGAGGATAAAACGCTGAATTTTAAAGAATTCTTGAGAAGACTTGGGCGTTCTAGAAGTCCATTAACATCTCTGCTTTCATCTTGTCATTGGCGTTGTGTTGTCGTAGAAAACTGCTGCAGATGCCGTAATCAAAGACAATTATTTCGCTGCAATGAACATCCAAACAAAACCGTGTACTCACTGATTAGACAGATGATGACTGGGAATCACAGTAAGTAATTACTTAGCTTTGATTTTACTTAAGCGCAAAGTATCAAAGAAATTGATAAGAAACTGTGAAATTAGTTGTGCGAAATATGTTAAAAATCATAATCGATCAAAGGTAAATACTTTTCCATTTATGTAATTGATCTCTGGTTGAATTAGAACTAAACCTTAAAACGTACCGTTGTCTTATTTGTAAAATAGAATATTTTAAAAAGGGTCAGTTTCATTCAAAGTTTAATATTTTACCCCATTTTACAACTACATTTATAGCCATACTGAACAAAGACATTAGAAATATGTCATATCAATATTTACAGTGTGGTTCACGTTTTAGTTGGAAATTTTTTATATGAATCAATTATTTTTGAATATTTTGCATCATCTGAGATAGGTTGGAAACGAATCCTGAAATTATGAGGAAACTTGCATTTTTTTGGTCTTACAATTCAAGATGTAAATCTTACTTCAAAAGGGTTTGTCCACGAAAGCCTTTTCTTGGATTTTGTCTTCTTCATGTTTATTTTGATTTGATTTTGATTTTGAAATGCAAACTTTAAGTTTACGGACTTTCCGTTACTGAGTTGCAGGCATTTATGCACTGTCATGGTTTATCCTTGGAAACAATTGAAGTTCTGTGAGCTGTAGAACCATAAAACAATCCTTTGAACTTCACCATTTGCTATCAACATAAATAGATGCGATTGGGGCTCCATTATCCAAAGTAATGTTCAGGTACAATATTCAAATAAGAACACCTGAGCACTGAGCAACTGTGGGGTACCAGATGCATTGCAAATCAATGATAGCAGGATAATGACAATAACCAAGAGAAGGGCAAGAACTAAGAGCAAGATTTACGTACAGAACTTTATCTTGAGACCTTATAATTATTGCAAATTGCATCAAAATTTCAGATATGGTTTATATCATATCTCAAGTGACCCTTTTACAATTTACGATTGATTGAGGTACAATTTCTATTTGCAAAGTACCATGAACTTGGGTTTTAAGTTTTTTGAACCACCCTGCAGTATGTAAGATTAGAAATAGTCACAAATTTGTTTCTTGTAAAAGCATTGTCTTTCAGACAGAAAAGCAAGGCACACTTTGTTTGTTTTTGTGTCATTTTGAAGGTGTCCAATAGTATAACTCCTTTACTATGTGAAAAACCTATTTGGTAAAAGCGTGGTAAACATATAGTATTGCAATATTTGAGCTTAAACTTGAATTTTGATCGGGGATTTGATTTTAATCCTGGTTTTACATTGCCCCAATACAACATTCAGTTTACGTCAGCGTTCAAACATTGATTAACCCTAGTTATATATTATACGGGGGGGGGGGGGGGGATGTTGCAACAACCCCCCTCCCTCAATTTTTTATAGCGAGTCCCCCAGACCCCCGTATATGGTACCAGTGGATAGGTATCAGTTCCCTCTTTCCATTGATACCAAATTCAAGGTCATTTATAAATGTATGACGTCACTATGACGTCATAATTACCAAAATGTTGAAAATCGGCATTTGTACGGAAAATATAGGCAAAAATCAAAATTTTCTAAAAAATCGCAGGAATATCCGATTTTCATGTGGTTTTTTGCTAAATATTGTAGGAAATGACTAGTTTTACCTAAATACCAAGTTTGAAATGGATATCTGCTATAAAAATGACTAAAAAGTACATTTTGAAAATCCTGGAGTTACACCAACCCCCCCCTAACCCCCGAACTTTGAACGGACACTGTACCCCCCTGAAGGTGGTAGGGTCGAAATTTTTTCACTAGAATAAGCGCAAAGGATGAACTTAGAGGTACACTAAGCCACCTTGCGCTGCGCGCGAGAAATTTTTAGCGACAGAAAAAAAATCGGTAGGGGGGGGGGGGGTTGCAAACCCCCCCCCCCCCCCCCCCCCTTCGTAGAACTATAGGGTTAATGTTGGGCCAAAGTTGTTGCAACATCTAATCAAGATTGTCTGTCGGACAAATCGTCGGTCACATCACATACTGTTCTATATGATGAAAGACGCATTTCAAGACAATTTCATTTGAAAATTTTTACGTAAAATAGCCTTTGCACCTTAGTTTTCTTCTGATACTAATTTCTTTTTTAAACGTAAAGACTATTATGTCTAATTTCAACTATATAAATCATATAGATCTGTATGTGATGCGTTGTTTACGCTATACTTAGACCATTTAAAAAAACATTGTCTCAAAGCTCTCCTCTCTTGAAAAACTAATGCGAAATGCGGTTTTATTGTTATTTATTTTTTCTTATAGATTTCTTTTTCGTGTGTGACAGAAGTCATGAGTGCTTCTCTAAATAGAAAAGAGTTCCATATCTACTCCCTCATATTTTTAAATGTCAGATTAAAATAAAAAAACAGAATAAAGACCCAATTTAATTAGAAATGTTATGTTGAAGTAAATATAAAAGGAGTTCCTATGGAATTTTTGCCAATTATGAAGAATATTTTTCAAAAAAAAAAAAGAAAAAAACCTGCAAAAAAATAACATTTTTTCGACATTTTGAAAAACTACCGCGCACACTAAAACTAACGCGCGCAGGAGCTTTGAGACAAACAATTAATTATATTTAGCCTTATTAGTACGTGATTTTTGCATATAGCGCAGTTTGTGAAATGCTAAATTTAAATAGAACTCATATAGATTATGTAGACCAAAATTGATAATTATTATTTCTTGTTAATAAGTCTAAAATAAGGCTTGTAACTTGGTAGATATGAAGAAATCATCAATATATTAATCCAGACAAATTTTCTAAAAAAAAGTCAAAGGTGTCATATAGACCGGTATATGTGAATCAACCGACGAAAGTGTCAAAATACACTGCCGTCATCACCATTTTACCAACATTAGCACAACGACTCTGCTGAGTCCGTTGGCAAAATGTTTGTAAAGCAAAGCTTTCTTTCTGAAAGATCTGTGCTCAAAAATACGTAGTAGAGAGGAAGATGTGGAGATTTGATCCCGTGATATAATGTAATATATTGTTCTTTCATTTTAAGAATTATGCAGTAAAGCTTATTTATTAAGTTGTAAGAGTAAATATCCATGCGTAAACAATTTTATCCAGCACTTCAGATGGCATTGGTTGGCTGCACGGGATCAGGAAAAAGTGCAAGCTGCAATACAATTATATCAAAAGAAGACGTCTACAACGATTCCTTTTCACATACTTCAAACACTGAATGGTGTCAGGTTGAAGATTTTTCTGCCGAAGGAAGACGCATCCGATTGGTAGACACTCCAGGATTGTTTGACAAAAGGCCACAATATGACAACAGAAATACCATGAACGAATTGAGCAAATTACTTTACCACACGATCCCTGGACCACATGTATTTTTGGTTACAATCAACGCACAGGGCAGACTTACAACTGATGCACAGAGATCAATCATTATTTTGAAGGACATGTTTGGAGACGATTTCTTTAGGTGAGTTATTTATCTGTTTATTGTCAACAGAAATTAATTTCCTAAAGGCGTTGATTTAAATGAATCCATATAAATCAAACGAATTTAAAAGAGTAACTGCAATATATTTTCATTACTAACAGGCATACTGTTGTGATTTTTACACGTCGAGATGCTTTGGAGAATGAAGACATTACTGTGTCGGAATATATCGAAGGTATTGAGGCGATGGAGACGAACACAAAACAGGGCAAGAAGAAGAAACCATCTGGCATATTTTCAGATTTTTTCAACAAAAGCGGCGAGTATGTCGCTTTTGATAATCGCCCTGGGGAAGACCAGACGGGTCAAGTGAGAAAACTACTTGAAGCAGTTGAGAGGACTGTGGCAGCAAATGGACACCGTCACTATCGAAATAAAGAATATGACAGGTTAATGAAGGAAATCGGGGTTTATCGATTTGATTTTGACCAAGAATTCAAGTTTGAAGATCACATCCCGAACAGGCAGCAATTTCAGCAGATTAGTTCGGTGGGCGCCGGAGCAGCAATTGGAGCAATTTTTGGGGGACCTGCAGGTGCTGCCGCTGGTGGGGTTCTTGGGTATGCAGTAGATAACATTCTACAAAAACATCAGGATACTTAACAAAGTTGTGAAGATTAGCCAAGTTAAGTTTCAAATTTGATCAAAATGAATCTAATACAGGAAATAATATATAGCACTTACGGCTATATTGCATTTGGTATCACCAAGTTTTATCAGACCACTTATTGATCATGTGACAGGTGGCGAGAAATTTAGTACTACTTTTAAGCCGTTAGATACCCTGCTTGGAGGGTTGTTTACGTTAAGGATAAAACTCCAAAGGAAAAACAATGTAATCTCGTTTATGGCATTTCCTGTGCTGGACGTGACAACCAAGACTGTGGTAAATCTTACATTGGTGGGACAAAACAAGCCCTAGACCTTACCAATATAAGAATGCCAGCTCCAATGAGGATAAAACTTTGCTGTATTACATCACTGAAGCGCCTTTTAACACTCCTTTAAGGGCACAGTTAACCCCTCATTTTCTGAAAAATGTTACGCTTTGTAACTCAGCAACCGATAAGTAAATCCATATAAAACTACACATTTCTAGATGTGGATTTTCGTAGAAGATGATGGTAAGGTCAGTTTTGGACCAAAATGTATGATTTTGGACCAAGGTCCAAAAAACCCACGTTCTTGGACCATTAATTTACAAACAACCTAACTAAATTTTGAAAAAATAAAAATTGGACCTCGAATGCTCTAGAAACACATGTCTAGGAACGCATTTCTCAAATTTTCGATTTTTGACTTAATTTTTGAAATATTGCCAAAACTAGGTCCAACATTTTTTGGCCTATTTTAGGCCTATTTTTGGCAATATTTCAAATAGTAAGGTAAAAATCAAGAATTTGAGAAATGCGTTCCTAGACATGTGTTTCTAGATTCTAAAAAGCATCCGAGGTCCAACTTTTATTTTTTCAAAATTTAGTTAGGTTGTTTTTAAATTAATGGTCCAAGAACATGGGTTTTTTGGACCTTGGTCCAAAATCATACATGTTGGTCCAAAACTGACCTTACCATCATCTTCTACATGAAAATCCACATCTAGAAATGTATGCTTTTATATGGATTTACTTATTGGTTGCTGAGTTACAAAGCATACAATATTTCAGAAAATGAGGGGTTAACTGCCCCTTAATGTGGAGGAAGTCGTGATATTGGACAAGAAGGAACTTTATTTTGAGAGGGGAGTCCGGGATGCCTTTAGGGAAAGGATTGAGCAACCAACATTGAACAGAAAGTGGACTCCACCGCCAACTATCACACACATGGGATGAGGTCATCAGAAAAATCCTTGCCGACTGTCAAGTGATCAATCAGTATCCTGACGAGCTATATTTTGTTTCCAGTATTTGATTTATTTTGATCATATCAGGGCTTTACCTACAGCATAATCTCGCAAGTATATGAAAAACGAACATGGCTTTAATCTACACCGCCCTGGAAGCTTCTCCCGGTATTTCTCTAGCCAGGGGGTGTGCGGTGGGGGCGTTGCTCCCCCCAAATGTGACAATTTACAAAAAAGGTCCACAAAAATCCCCTTAATGACCACCAAAACAACACTTAAGGCTGGGGTAGACCTTCAAATGGCATAAACCGTTGTTGTACTCTAACTTTCAAACTAATTGCATAAACTATATAAAAGTATACATTTTTAGAAGCGGATGTTTACCCTGAACATGGTGATGATATCAGTTTTTAACCACAAATTTCAATTTTGGCAAAAAATGTCAAAAACCGTATTTTTGCCCAAAAATTTCTGGAGAGCCTAACTAAAATTTGCATTCATAAAATTTTGAACTTTTTAGCTTCTTGGAATTTTTGGCCTATTTTTGGCATTTTTTCAAAAAATAAGATAAAAATCAAAAATTTGAGAAAACTGTTCCTAGACATTTGTTTCTAAATTCCAAAAAGCTAGAAGCGGACAAAAGTTAATGTAGGTCGTTTTTTTAATAAAATACCACACAAAATGCTTGGAAAACTGCTAAAAAACTACTAAAACTAGTTTACGAAAAACGAAAAATATTCCTCCAAAAGGTCCACTTTTGGAAAATCCGCACCCCCCTTGAAAAAATCCTGGCTACGGGCCTGCTGCTAATTGGTCCAATATTCTTCAGCTTTCTTCTATCGATTCATGACCCTTGCCCTGGGAATGATCGGAACCCAAGGGGGAACTCGTACTTCCAACTCTGCAATTATGTAGGCCTATAATAGTCCTGATTGTACCATTGTTTTATCCCCGGGGGTTTTATCATTGCACTGAAAAGAAATGGTCCAAATTTGACTCATGATGTTGCGTTTTCTTTTCTTTCGAATATTATGCCCGGATATTATGATACCATTTATTCATTTTATAGAGACTATATTTTAGTCGTCACTGCATGTTTCCCATCATTGTACCATGTCTGGAACTTGTCTTGTTGTTATTTTTATTACATCTTTGTTTAAGATAATATCATCCATTAATAATGATTATACAATCTTCGACTGAGTATTTTGCTGACAGCCCGATTGGCAATACAATGATAAAGATGTATACCCCCTTGCGGCCTGTTTAGGGATGCGTAAAATTGCATGATTATGATGTTAATGGATTTCACGAGCTAGAATTTTCAAAATCGAAGGCTTTCGTGCCTAGCATGGTACTGACGGTACTGCTGATATTATTATCATAAGTCTGTGTAAGAATATAGGCGTGACATAAGGTCAAATGATTGTGCAAAAAGCTATTAATTATAATACGAGAAGAAGCAAGTCTTAACGAGAAGGCCCGATCAGGCACGCGGTGAAATTGGGTGAGTAATCGAAAAAAACGAGTGGACAGATTCTTTATGGTAGAATAATCCTACAATTTCGACCTGTGCAACATAAAATTAATGGTTTGATTTGAAAACAGACATCGTATTCTACCCAATATTTGAATAAATAAAATGTTGCGCAGGACAGATTTTGAGATTTTTTCGGATAATTTTGAACTTAGAAAATGGTGAAAGGATTGAAGTAAAGTGAATGAAAATAAAATTCCACCTTTAAAAAGTGACATTATCTTTTCAGCTTCTGATCCGTGAATTATTTAATTTAAAGTTCTACAAACTTAATTCAGTCATTTTTTCAGTATGAAATGCTTTAGTTTGTTCGTAAAAAAATAAAAAATGAAAAATGCATCCGTCGGAGTTTTCCGTAATTGAAACCGTAAGTAGCTTCAACATGACAAAAATTGCCTAAAATATAGCATTAAACACCGCGAAAAACGTTTCTAGTTATTAACCTTCCAGGGCGGTGTAGCTTTAACCATTTACTTTTGATTGACCAAAATCGATAAGATATAGTAGGGTTTACTAATTTCCGAAATACATATTTAATCATCTATATGAATTCATACTGAAATCAATATCGTATCACTGAAAACATAAATTGGTCAGTATGCCTAACTTTAAGTTAGTCCAGATGGTGCCCGTTTTGACCAACGTAAAGATACTCAAAAACAGGCATGACTAACATATGTGTTTTATATGTGACTAGCATTATCTTGTCCTGCATACAAGACTAACTTGCATGACTAACATCAACATAAGTCATGAACGCTTGAGTAACCAGCTCGACTAGCTTGGAGGTTAGTCAAGCATGCCGTATGCTAGTTGCATGACTAGTTTATGACTAACTTCATTTTAGTCCAGATGGTGCAAATTTTGACCACCTTAATGATAGTCAACAACTCTTAACAAGTCAAGCAGGCTAGTTAGGCATGCTTGACTAGCTTGCTCGACTAGTATGTTGACAAGGCTGGATGATGAAATATATAATAATACAAAGTCAGTGAAGACGTGCATATGAACAATAAATCCGTCAATATATAGAGAGGTTTAAGTGTGGCATATCAGTACCACCAAAATAGTAAGATTATATAATTCGTGATACATCAGTAGTAGTACATAATGGTGATATTTATGAGGCCAAACGACGGACGATGTTTCACATGTCTGTGCTGTCTGCCATGTTGTCATCAATGACTCCACAAGACCGGGCTCAGCCTGACTAGCCTAACTAGTCAAACAAGCTTCAAGTTGGTCAAGCTCTTTCGTTCATTCAAGCTAGTCATGCTCACAGTCAAGCATGGTTTCGCACGTTGGTCAAGCGGGCTTGACTAGTTTACAAGCTAGTTAAGCAGGCTCGAGTTGTTTGAAATTTGACTTAACCAACGTAAAACTAGTCAGGCATGCTGGACTATCCTGCTTGACTAGTTTAATGTTTTCAGATTTCAGTGTATAAATTTCTCATGAAGCTGACAAGAAGTGTATAAACTAAGTTCTAAAATAATGTACATTTTACATTCTATGTATATAGAAAACAAGCCAAGCTGCTATCACTTTATCAACCCGCTATCACCCGAATAATGCGTGCAAAAGAATAACTTGTTTAATTTGGAATTGTGAATAATATGTAAAATAGGCAAAATTTAATTCCACTGTTGATATAGTGTCTTGAATAAGTCAATATCCCGTTTGTACATAAATCATTGTATTGACTCTACTGAGCTTTGTTTTTGGTAACACGTGTTCATAAGGGGGAGGGGGGTCTGTGATTTTGAAATTGGGACCCCCAAAGTTATATTGTTTGGTACTATAGTATAAGGTAGGGTCTCCTCTTTATATTGATACCAAGATAATGAAAATCGATCGAGGCGTTACGTAATTATGACGTCACAAAGTATTTCCGGCCCGAAAAAAAAATCGACTTTTGGCAAAGTTCTAAATGTCCAATTTTGTGTGTTGTTTTTTAATAAATGAAGGTATTGACAATTCTAACATTTCCTGTAAGTTCCCCCCCCCCCCCCTACCTTTGGGTTTTGACGGCCTACCTTAGGTGGTACCCCCGATTTCAAAATGACTGCAAAGGATGTAAAAAACAATTACCTAAGGGTCGCTTTATTTTGCGTTTTGGTGCAATCGGCGATCATCCGTTTGGGGTTTGGTAACCCCGCCCCCTCCCCCACCACCCCTTAGGAAGACGAGGGTTAACCAGTCTATTTCAGTGAATAATACCTTAGTGGTGATGTTGTTGTGACCGCTCTATTTTTGGAGACTTTGGCTATAAATGGGTAGATAATGTCCTTAATGAAAAATAAATAATATTCCCTTTCTTGTCCATACATACTAATCTGATACTTTTATAGAAAAAACACACACTCACACATTTAGACCTATTTCTCCGCAAAAAAGCGATTTCCAGCGTTATATATATGACTTTCTCATGAAAAATCATGTGACCTCTACGGACTAACCTGAAAAAACAAACAAACATAACATTTACACTAAGTTAATTATATACAATGATGTTGGTACTTGCTAATAAATGCATAACAATGATAGAAATCGGATGAAAAATAAAAAAGATATGACCAATTTTGTAAGTACGTTTCTTTTTCTTCCATTCCAATGGGATTTACACAGTTAAGCAAGATATTACATATCACAATTACGGGTTATGGCTTTATGATCTGAAATCTATAGTCTTAGGCACAGGGACTCAAAGCCTTGAGTCCAGGTGCCCAAATGTGTATCTTTAGAATCACCAACTAGGGGTCTCAGGAGCGCACAATGGTTGTACATGAAACCACTTCAGCCTATAGCACCAAAGCTATAAAGAACTTGCAAGGATCACAGTTTGTACATGGATGACTTATGACTTACGTACGTGCTCCATACGTTGAACGTACGTTCCCCGTGCCTGCTCTGTCATTAACTAGTTCAACACTTCATTGAGCACCAAGAACTTACGTTCACTGTACCTTTCCGAGTCGGCACGTGCTCAGCACCTACATCGTCTTGCGCACCGATTTTACACTGATTTGTGCCAAATATATACAGGTGTCAAATTGTATCTCCGAAATGCCAAATATTCAAGCAAGGATGAATTAAGCTGTAGCTCCAGACTTGGCTAACTTAGAGGCCTAAAAGAAACGACCGATATATGAGATAGTCAAAGAGGATAGGAGGAGCGAATCAGATGGTGATGGATCACGAGGAGATGGAGATAGGTTCATAAAAAAGGCATAAAAAGATATAATCAACTGCTCGTTCTCGCCAAAAAGAACCCAGCCGAGTTCGTCTCTGTCAACTCGGTGTTCTACTGTAAGATTAGCCCAGGTTACTGTCTTAACTTCCTATTGATCCATGCACGAAGCCATCATCGCCTGCGTTCACGTCACTGTTGTCTCTCCTTCTTACCATAAAAAGTTTTATTAACGATTAATAGCATATTGGACGGTCATGACTATTTTATGACTGTAAATATTTTATTTTAAGTCCGTTTTTTAATCAAACGCAAAGTTAAATGAAGCATTTCTTATACTATATAATTTATTTAAAAAAAACACCTTTGTTAATTCGAGGAGACTCTCTGAGCAAGAGCTCAGCAAAAAGGTGTGGATCGATTTGGATCCAACAAAGTCTTCCATGCAATCTAGCTCTTTGAACAACGTTTCGTACAGCTCAAACTGCCTCCTCCTCTCAAACCCTACGCTGAAAACATTATTTCGTCAAACGTGGTGGAAAAGTCGTCAAACAGGGGTTATAAATTAGTCATGCAAGTGAATTTCTCCTTATTCTTTGTTTGACGATATTTGCGGGCGCATGCCAAACGAAAACAAATGCAGGACAAACTATTTTTGTAACTTTACGAATTACAAATCTGTGCAGGACGAGGTTGAACGATTGACAAATGTACTTTTCGTTAATTGACAAATGCACATTGTCATGAGCCAAGGGCAAGACGAACAAATGAAGGCATGACAAGCTATGTTGACAAACTTCTTTAAGCACGACTAACCATACCTGAGAGCTGCTGAATTTTTACATGACGAATCGGATATCGTATATAACGGGTTTCCGTACCTTCAAGAAGTGGCGTGGCGTTTTATTCTCGAGTCGATTGCACAAGAGGACAATTAGCAACAACACCTCTTTCGATTTGGATACAACAACTCTTTAATTCCAGGTTAGGATTGTGCCTAGCCTATCATCACATTCCGACCAGACCGCATTGGATTCGGAGTCGGACAGAACAACACTACAGGACTCAGAATTCCCGTAATCATGCTTAAGCTTACTCATACTTCATCATCAGATTCTGACCAGACTAGTCCATCTAGATGGACCTAACAAGCGAGCGCCGTAGGCTAACGCGATGCGTTCATTTGCGAGGTCCATCTGGATGGACTAGACCAGACAGCCATTGCAAAACCTGCAAGCAGAACCTGAGTCAGTGTTTCGTCTCGTTGATTTCACATGGATTGAGCCATACCTAAATGGAATTAGTCTACCGAAAACAAAACCTCTTGAAAACTAGTGTCGCTTGACAAATTAGTGACAAATTAGTATTCTTGCATGACAAATTAATGTTCGTGCATGACAAATTATTATTTTTCTCATGACAAACTAATTTTTAAGCATAACTAATTGTCATGAGAAAGTCGTCATACTAGACCGTTTTTCATGACTAATTATAATTCGTCGTTCAATACTTGTATGACGCATTCCACGACAAATTATAGTTTGTCATACTAGACCATTTTCATGATAACTTATTATTTGTCAAATGATGAAACAAAATTTTCAGTGTAAGACTGGAGGGGAAACCCGCCGCTACCAGCTACCTCTCCATCTCTAGTATCAAAACATTAGGCCCGTATTCTAAAAAGATGTTTAGCTAAACCATTGTTTAACTGAGCATCAACTGTCCAGGAATGATACGCATTATTGCAGCTTTCAAGCAGAACAGTTCAATGAGTCGTGCTGTTGACGAGAAATAAAACCTTGATTTAGCTAAACACCTTTCTGGAATACGGGCCTACTGTCTAAAACCAAGACTTAATCCTATGAAGACTTGTTGAAATGACAAAAACGTTTTGGATTTGAAACCAAGTCTATTAGAATAAAACACGAGTCTCTCGTGGGCTTATTGTGCTTCTAAATCTTTTGTCGTTTTAATTTTTAACCCTCGTCTAACCAAGCTTTTAGTAGCACGTCTAACTAAAGGAGGGGGTTGTTGCAACCACCACCCTAATTTTTTGGAACGGTACCCCCTATGAAGTTGGTTTTGCTATCAATAGATAGGTATAGTCCTCCCCTATCCAACGTTACAAAGATCACACAAATCGGCCAATAATTATGACGTCATAAAGGTCTTTCAGGTAGAAAAATTGGAATTTTGGCAAATTTGGCGAGCAATATCAAAATTTTGCTATAAAAATTCTTAATAACGGAATTTCATCGTTTTTTTTGCAAATAAAGAAGGGAAATGATAATGGCGACATAAAACTTCCCGATGTTATACTAACCACCCCCACACTCCAACTTTGACGGCTACCCTAACCCCACCTTAAGTGGTATCCCTCCCCCTATTTATTTTTCATCAAAATGACCGCAAAGGATGTAAAAGAGATAACCCAAATGCCAGGGGTCGGCGTTTTTATGCTGCGGGGAAAAAACTTCAGGGGGGTTGCAACCACCCCATCATTTAAGCGAAGGTTAATCTACTAATTGTTTACAGGAATTATTTGAAAAAAGTATTTTTGACAGACTTATTTTAAATCCCATTTTCACAAGTCCCTTAGACTTAAAAATAAGTCTCAGGATTTTAGCGAGAATGCTCATGTTTTCATCAACATTCAAGGCACTTGCACGCACGCACAACGTGCGTGTAAGTAAGGACATCGTACGTGTAAGTACGGTCTCCGTACGATCACGTGGCAATCGCAGGGAATTCGTACGTTGCACGCACGTTGTAAGCACCGACACCGCACCGACAACGTGCGCAACGTACGATGCATACACCGACCACAGTCAAATGTGGCTTGCAGAAAACGCACGTACATCGTTAGCCTTGCTCCCAGGCGTGAGGCTGTATCCCCTATTCCAATATCCAATACATGCAAGGCCTGCTTCCCATTTCTTTAATTATTCTCACTTCCCAATGTATATGATATACAGTAAATCAATGGTTATACCTCCATCTGAATTCAGTTTTCTACTCACGCCTTGTGAAATTCCTAATTACCTCACTCATCAACCCTATTCTCTCCAATGTAAAATCTAGAAATTTCCCTCCAGAAAAGAGGCAGCCAATAGAAACCTATGCTACTCTAAGTGATTTTATTTTGAAACATAACAGGTAGGTACAACCTTTCTGAGTTTGGCTATAGATAATCAGATGTATTGATATTCAACAAAACATTATATTTGTTCCCTTTTTGTATTAAATT
>JXSR01S058802.1:10964-27117 GCA_000969725.1 Ophiothrix spiculata | reverse complement strand
AATTAACCTTTTTAACAGCCATTTTGGTGCCATTTTGAATATGAAACATGCATATGCACTAATTTTGAGTTGAATATAATTCATACAGTGCCTGATATGATTTTCACTTAACAACTGTGAACAAAATATGTTTTACAAGTAACTCTATGCAAGTAATTGCATTGACAAAGTACAAAAAAATTGTATTTTTAGGTAAAAAGGTCAATGACCTTTAAAGGTCACCAGAGGTCAAATCATTTTTGGGTCTGGTTCTAAAAATGATCCTTGGGGTATGTACTAGCTGTATGCTAAGTTTCATGCTTTTATCAAAAAGTGCACAATAGGTCCTGCATGGGGGTCTTAACAGGTGTACTAAAGTGTCTGCTTGTTTTATTTAAATCACATCGGACTCCAAAATTGGTCAAAATATCTTTATTCGCCCATGTACTTGATCATAATAAACTTTATGAAAATTTCATCTTTACAGTCTAAAAATCATTCAAATTAAAAACCAGTAGCTTGTGCAAAATGAGGGTTAGCACTATATTGCACCTACCCCTGCATTTGTTACTTACCTATATTCATCTTGTGCCCTCACACAATGATACTTTAAAAAACCCATCAAACTTCTTCCTTTCTTCCTCTAAAAAGTTGTCAAGTTTTTGAGGTAAATCACCAAAGGAGGTAAAATCAACATTATCCTAAAAAAATAATTATATGAAATATCAAACAAATACACTTCACATAAAATCAAACCCAATTAAGGCAATCTGAGCATGCTAATAAGTTCCCGATAACAAATTTCGTAAGGGGTTGAAATCTATCGAGGTGTGGATGATGATGCTTGGACTTGTCTCAAAATCCCAACTCCAGATTGGTGTCATTTTGGCAATATAACCTTCTGATTCAGTCCTGGTGGCACAAAATCCGATTTCCACACACCATATATTTTGTAAGGAGTTAAAATAAATCTAGGTGTAGATGTTGATGCTTGGACTTGTCTCAAAATCCAAAGGCATGAATGGTGTCATTTTGGACGATTTAACCTGGTGGCACGAAACCTGATTTCCACACCTCAAATATATTTCGTAAGGGGTTGAAATTGATCAAGTTTTTGATGTTGATGCTTGGACCTGTCTCAAAATCCCAACGCCTGGCTGGTGACATTTGCATTTTACAGGGCGTCCATTTTCGTAATCAACTGTCCAAATGACTGTTCGACGGCTCTCTGGCTAAACCCTTGGTAGGAGTAATACTTTGTATCATAGTTTTGTAAAAGTTTTATTTATTCATGTAACTATAACGCTCCAATAAATTTCAAGAAAATTTCACAATAAATTAAAATATTGTGGCTTCCACTACCTTTCCACCAAACTTTCTTGCTGTTTTCGCTGCATCAGCCTTGTTGACCTTCTGATGCCCTGAAAAAAAAAATGGACATCAACATAGCGGTAAACATATGCAAGGAGTAGTAGTTGTATTGATCCTAGCACCACATTATTAACAATTAACAATAGAATAAAATATTGTGCCTTCCACTACCTTTCCACCAACCTGCTTTCAACTAGCTGTTTACACAGCCTTATTGACCTTCTAGTGCCCTGCCTTGTTATACAATATAATTCAGGTACAACGGTAGATTCTTTTTCTTTATCTCATGTTTTTACAAGCTAAATGCAATTATATGGGGTAACATTTTATGTCATAATTTTGTAAAAGTTTAATTCATTCTTGTAACTAATAACGTTCCAATATGTTTAAAGAAAATTTCACAATAAATTTAAATATTGTGGCTTCCACTACCTTTCCACCACTTCACAAATTATCAAGAGATTGAATGCAGTACTTGGCCTTCAAAATAGCCTTCGAATACCATATAACCTTCCAATACCCTTCCTATGAGCCGAAAAATGCAAATGAGCTTGACCATTCGAATGGTATTTTGAATGTTGTTCTTAATGGTGTTTTGAATGGTATTGAAACACCATTCGAAGCCTGTAGTAGCCTTTGAATGTTATATTTTGCTTGAATGTTGTTTTATTTGAATGTAATTTTGAAGGTATATCCAGTCAATATCGCATGAGATTTTGACACTTGGATAGGCTAATAACATTCAAAGTCTAGTACTAAATGTTCATGTTTGGTAAGGGCAGCTTGAAGTCTGCGATGATTAATCTTTCATTTTTTCAGTGCTGGATTCATATAAACAAACTTAACCACACTATACATTCCTCAGGCTTTTCTTTCTTTACATATAGGAGACGATCTAGCAGGACTATACCATCAAACGACCCCAAACATTCAGCAATAACGATAATTTGCATGTTATCATCTGAAAATGAAAAATCCCAAAACTGTAATTGACAATCCTCCCCATACCTACAACTATCTTAAGGATAATCAAGACCTTCTTCTACTCTTTCCCCATGCTGAGCACCTTCAAGGCAACGTTGACATACAGTTTGCGAAACACATCGAATAGGCTTGTATTTTGTCGGGCATGACCATAGTTTCGTCGGGCATGACCATACTAGTTTAGAAAACAAAAAATATGTACTTGTAGTTTTCAAAGTAAACTGGTAAACTTGTAAATCAGGGTCTACGAATCCTCAAGTCCACAGGGCATTTGCACAGCTTTTGTTGAGTTGATGCATCAGCTTATCCGTCTTTATCATATCAGCATTGGAAGCAAAACAAGTTCTGTAACAGATTAATAGTAATGCATTGCTTTAAGCACTGCCAAATAGTAATATGGCATTGTTGACAGTTGACACATATTTCATGTACATGCACATTTCTTTAATGGTTTTTTTTCCTAAAATTTACTTGTAGGCCCCATATCACCTAAGCCCATCAATGCATCTAGGTTTATCACAGGATCAACCGATTGAATGTAACATTGATGCTCAGGGGGATAAATCCTGGGACAGGTGACGCATCTCACCTCGTTACACATAACGGTTTAGATGGTCAGCTTTTGGAACTTGGCTTATCTTTTTGTCTTCGATGGTTTTCTCATCATAGTCTCTACTTTTAATCTGCTTGTTACACTTAATGCATCTAGAAAAGGAATTGCATACACTTTTTTCACCCCAACTTATGTAGGCGAAAACAATTCCATTTCTTTCACTCCACATGGACCCCTTGCAACCCCTGCGGCTATATAGTGCTTCCATCTCTAATTTTTGAGAACCATCATATCTTCGGATAGACTCCCACTTACCAAAAGATTCTTGATGGTTATTTTGTTTAAGAGCGTGACACCTCGCAACAACCAAGGCTGTGCCAAAACAAAAATCATCTTTATTTTGAATAGTAATTATTGACCTCCTTTAATATTTTTGGCATCAAATATTTTGACCTTTTCTTTCTACCCTGTGTAGGAACCTCGACGCGAACGACATTAAATTTAATTCCTGAATTATGTGAAAACTTTCCTTTTAATTCAACACCCTGACTACATAATTAATGAAACCCTGAGCGTTTAAATATCTTTTTCTTTGAAGGGTATTTGAATAGTTTTGTCCAGTACTAGGCGGACCTTCTGATGTGGTTCCATATTGACCAAAATCCTAGAAAGATTGTATCCAGAAGTCCACCTAGCAATTCCAAAGAAACTGCATCAATATCTTCGAAAGTTATTTTATAATTTGGACTGCTTTGTATTTTTTGTTACGCCTTTGCAGATGGATGTTCATTATCTTATCCATTTCTGCATTTTCTTCATTTGCTGTTAACTCAGCATCTTTCATCTTTTTACCCTGAACACATCACAAAAGTTGTAAGAATCTCTTAGCCTTTTTAAAATAATCTTGGTTTTGCGAGCTTTAGGTTTTTTGATTCTAGATTTAGATTTGACTAAATACCTAGCTTCGGCCTTTGCTTGGTCTTTTTTTCTGCCAATCATACGTTTGTGTACTTTTTACGGGTACCAACTTTGTTTGTGTTTGTTTTTTGACAGGACGGTCCCTTTTTGAAGTTTTTTTTTCTTTGTAGGTTTAGGTGTTTGAAAATCAGAATCACTAAAAGGGTACAAACCAGGGCTATCATTGACGCATGAATTGTAACAGTGATTCTTAGCCACCCCTGAGTCAATCTGTTCACCTACATTATTTGTAGGCCTATTTGATTCAATCTGTTCACCTATATTTAATCAGTATCAGTGGAGGAAGAGGTGAAACCAGTGGAGGAGCTGGTGACCCAGTAATAAGTATTAGTATCAGGGCTATCATTGATGCTTGAATTGTTAGTGATTCTTAGCCACCCCTGAGTCAATCTGTTCACCTTTATTATTTGTAGGCCTATTTGATTCGAACCTATTTTCGTTCTCACTGCTGTTTGGCACTGAGGGAGTAATCATATCCACCTTATCCATATTTCCTCTGGTATTTCAAGTGGTTTGAGTAGAAGTGCCATTTTGCTTTTCCAGTCCATGCATGATTATTTCCTTCCCTTTTATGACACTTTGCTTGTCTTTTGCAAACATTTGACATGTTTTATTGTAGATGATGAGGAATTTTCAACCTAAATGTCACTTTTTGACAGACAAAACATTAATTGAGTATAATATATCATTGGAAAGCTTATATTTTTGCCATTTTAAATTTAGTAAAACTTGAAAAATTTATTTGTCCGACTTTGTCCGGGGTCGACAGAGCAGGTCACATGCTCAAACTTAAACCGATTGTGGGTGGAGGTTACAAAATGTATGTACCAAAGATATTGATACCATGATATTAAAATAATATTCTTTAGAAAGTGGGAATTAATATAGGATTAGAGCTGTAGTTGTATAAATTCAAAACTCAGCTCAGTTTTCCATCCGTTCAATGTCTTATATCTGTTGTCTTTCATCACCAGAGATCATGGGTTTGTTCTAGAAAACCTGTTTGAGTTTAACTTTTTTAAAGTATCACCAGGTCCCAATATAGCAAAAACGTCCTCCACTAAATTCCCACACAGTTTAACTCATCATTACTTTTCATAGGAGTCACCCACTTAACAATAATTCCCTTGTGTTATAATACCGAAGTTTCTAACTGCCATAACTTACATTCCATGTTAGGCTTGATAGTGTATGACACTTGATGTGCTGGTAAATCTTAGCTAGTAAATACCAAGAGATGGTTCCCTCTTCCCAGGAATGAGATTTTTCAGCCTTTTCTCAGATTTTTGATGTTACAAATTTACTGATTTCAGAGTTTTTGATGCTAGAAATTCCTTGATTTTCTTTATTTTCAGCCTGTTTTGAGTTTTTAGCAATATTACATGAAATTTCAGATTTTCAGCTTTTTTAAGTGCACTCTCTTCCTCAACAAGGCATTTGTCTTGGTATGTGTGTCAGAATTGTATATGATGTAAGTGCTGGTTTGTGGTTTAATGCGGGGATGTTTCCATAATTGGCCTAAATGCTGGCTCACACTATAATGAATAAGGGAAACAGCAATCACCAAAAGGCTGCTAATGATACTTTTCTTTGTAGTCTTTGGTCAATTTTATATTAACAACCACCTGACAAAAAACAATACAGCAAAGAAAGAAATGCAACAACTGGTGCAACATTGTCTCAAGAAAGGTGACATAGAGTGACCAAGGTAATTATGGTGTTGTTTTCGACCTAATGAGATCGATCTATGCCCTGTTGAACACCATCATTAAACATTTTCATAAATGGTTAGAAAAATTCTGAATGAAAATGACTACAAAAATGACAAAAGTATATCTTGGCCTATAGAGTGCTGCATGTTGATAGCAGATCATTTATAGGTACTAGTGAGAATGTTTGCTTTACCTTCATGCTGATGATGAAAGTTATTGCCACTCATCAGCAAATATTTCTTTTTCTGTTCATCGTTTTACAACAATAACATTTGAATTTTACCTTTACCTTCCGTTGGTCATTCGTCGTAGTGTGAGCCGGTTTTAACCTTTATGCCAGATAATGTAGATTGCCAATTAGTTTGTATAGACTCATGTATTTATATATAACCTACTATCCAATTTTGAGATTTTGTATTTTTCTCTGTGTTATCCATCAAGATGGACTTCACAGGTGAATTTGAAGTGTGGGCGGAAAGTGAAGCCTGATAGCAAGCTTACTATCTATAATTTTAGCTTCTAAAATTAATCATTAGGTAATGGAGTACTTAAAACGTCAACTGGTGGCTGACTGCCAGTGGCGTGGCCAGAAGGAGGTAAAGGGGGGCAATTCCCACCCTGAAAGAAGCCTAGCCACCCGTTATTGTCCCCCCCCCCTGAAAAAAATCAAGAAAAGTATAGGTCAGATTGAAATTACATAGTTCACTCCTTTTTAGCATATACTAGCTCCAAAATGGTCCATTTTTTTCACTTCAGTGCCATCAGATCATACTAAATTACTATCTGTTTTCATAATTATAATAAAGTTTTAAAAGTTTACACGCACCACACGCACATTAAAATCATAACAATTTAGCGCAGAAATTGCAAAATGTGCTTCTAAAAATTAGGAAATGTACTCCTTTTTATAAAAACAAGACCAAAAATGTCATTTTTTACATAAAAAGCTATGGTAAAAAAATTATGGTGTACCAATTTTCTGTCTACTCATTTAAGGAGTTGCCCCCACCCCCACCTTCAAAACATTTTTGCTCCGCCTTGGCTCCTTGATGAAAATGTCTGCCTTCGCCACTGATGACCGCCAAGAGTAGTTGCTATTGTTTAGAACAATGTAAACCGGCCAGAATTGCTGGTCACAAGCGCTCAGCCGCCAGTTGATGTTTGAAATGGCTCCTAAATGAAAGATATGTAAACCCTCAGATATGATTGATACTATCTAAGATCAAGAGTATTTGTTTTGATTTCTTTTAAGAAAAGAGTTTTGTTTCAAGAGTGACAAGTTTATCACTAATGGTTAATTCAGATATCCATCGATCGATGCCCATTGATGGGTATCGACAAATGCATTTTGACAGGACTCTGAAATAAACCATTATTGAGTTCCTTGTTTAAAGTATGTGGATGTTAATTTCAGTCTCCCAATTTTGAAAGTAAATGTTATATTGTCATGTACAGCAAGGATATTGGAAACCAGCTGGGCCAATATTCATATGATATGCTAATCACAGTTGGCAGCTGAGATCCCTGGTTACCATTTTCACTTCAGCAGGTAAACAACGGGACAAACTAATCGAGATCTTAGAATGTTCTGCATATTCAACTCGATACATTCTTGCATGCAAGCACATACAGTCCCGGGCATACAGTGTGTGTGCGAGGCACACAAACTATTGATTAGCGACTGGTAGTACGCATAGATAATGATTAGGTCAAGGAGGATGAATATAGGAGATGACACTTCGTTAAAACCGTGGCTCCAATTTATTTTTTAATTTCTGCATCCCAGATGTTATAGAGGGCAGAATGATATTGAAATTTGCGGTGGTTGTCGCTGATCTGCTCTTTATTTATTTATTTTTTTCATAATAGACATCTATTGAATTTAAATTAAAAATTCCTTCGCAAACAGCACGGCGTTGCCAGGACTCGAACCCACACCAATTTTTGTTTTCTCGGACGTAAATACACCAGCGCTACCGACTGCGCTACTGAGACAGTTACTAATTGAGGGTTTAATAATTACCTTTATACGTACGAAATGCCGCGGTAATCTTTGATCAACCTTAAAAGTTATAAATTTTGATAATGAAAATGGGACAGCTATGTGAGTGAGCAGAGAGATGTAGACCTATTTATAATTTTTCAATCAATTGCTTTGGTGTTATATACAAAATTTCGTGAATTTTACGTTTAGTTGGTCATGCACTTCCGCTGTGTATGGTTAACAATAATGTTCTCGATCTTTGGGGTGGCAGTATTACCGAATATTTAACGGTCGCAATGCAATTATTTATTTTGCGCACCGTTAAATATTCGGTAATACTGCCACCCCAAAGATCGAGGACGTAGCGCCAGTTTGAAGCCACGGTTTTCGTTGGGTTCTTTAACCATTCGTTTTTCTTGCATCAAAATTACATAAAGGAATGGAGCTGTAAAATGTCTAGAATGAAGTGTCAGGGGCCTGATTAGGTGCAAACACATACACACAGTTGAATACGCAGCGTGAATCCACAGTTAGTAGACACAATCTGGAATGTACATGGATGTACGTTCCAAGCACACAATCTGGAATGTACATGAATGTACGTTCCAAGCTCTTGTGTAGTTTGCCCCAATATTAGATGCAAAGATTTTAGAAAGGGGAACTTTTGCTTGATGCCATTTTGTTGTCATTCATGAAGCAGGGTTATTGGACCTTGGGATTTGTTCAGAAACAGGTCCAATATCTTAATACATTGCATAAGGCAGTGTATTCTAAGCAAGGTTCTCCCAATATTTAATCCATAATTTTTGTTGTCTCGCCTGAAAATTTCTCAGAAGAGACATACCATTCCTTAAAACTGTCCGCCGTCCGCATTTCTTGTCCGGAGCAAATCTCGGAAACCGTATGCCCCATGTTGATGATATTTGGTGAGTGGGTAGGGTTGGTGCTGAACTTGCGCTGCTTACAATTTGAACGCAAACTATGCATATAAAGTACCTAATTTGCATAATTTATGTGTGATTTGGTATTTTAAGTATATCTCCTAAACCATAAAGGCTATGGTAATGAAACTTGGTGACATGAAGGGGTTCGGGATTAGCACACGCGCCGCGCCTTTTTGGGGGGTGCGGTGAAGGTCATTCAAGGTCATTTGAGGTCAAATTTTTGAAATTGTTCAAAAAGTTGACCTGAGGTCATCCGAGGTCATTTTGAGGTCAAGCTCATAACTCATTAACCCCTGACCCCACATGGATTAAACTTAGACCATAGAAAGTACTTGACCCAAGGTCAAGGTCAGTCAAGGTCAAAAGGTCATCCGAGGTCAAATTTCCAAAATTGTTCAAAAAGTTGACCCGAGGTCATCCAAGGTCATTTTGAGGTCAAGCTCATAACTCATTAACCATCTGAGGTCAAATTTCCAAATTTGTTCAAAAATTGACCTGAGGTCATCCAAGGTCATTTTAGGTCAAGGTCATATCTCACGAACCCCTGACTTAGACCATAGTGCTTGTTTACCAAATCTGAGGGAATTAACTCGCACTGAATAATTATGTAGCAATCAATTAAGAAAGCGCTCAATACGCATACCCTCCTATCTTATCCTATTCCACCCCATAAAAAAATGTCAAGCAACATTTCATGAATATAATTGCCGAAAAGCATGATAACCTTTTCCTTTGTTTGGAATGATTAAGGCGGCGGTCAATTCAGTAGGCGGTCGATACGCAGGCAAGACTACTGGTTCGCGAACCATCTTGTTTCCAAGAGTCTCAGTATGGCGCACACACTTGATCAATTTCAGGGGTACAATAACTCCCCCACCATGAATGACAATTCAGGATGGTTGCCATCAAATATGGCTTGAAAATTAGTACATCCCACTTTGTAAATCACTTAGATGTCAAGCAGCATTTCATGAATATAATTGCCGAAAAGCATGATAACCTTTTCCTTTGTTTACAAAAATGGTTTTATATTTTAAGATACTGCAGCTGGAAAGTATTTCTGAACGAAACCTTTATTTAGCCATATCTTGAGAGACATTTAGGCCCAAAAAAAAAATTGTTTGTTTGCCCTCCAGTGGAAAAATTAAAGTTTTGGGTCGGTCGGTCGGTTAATCTTTTTTTTTTTTAATTTTTTTTTTTGTTTGAAATGGCTCCTAAATGAAAGATATGTAACAGGGCTTAATCAAAAATTGATGGTCATTATTTAGAGGAAATATGCATTTTATACTACTAAATGTGACTTCACACTGCTAAATATTACGTTTTACATCAAAAATATTGAGTTTTCATATTTTACATGTTTGAAGAAAAAAAAAATAAACTAAAATCGCGACCCTAATTTTTGGCATTTTTAGGGTCGGTCGCGGAGGGCAAACAAACATTATTTTTTTTTGGCCTTATCTGGCTTTAATAATTTTTGGCAGAATCTATATTTTATAATTATTTACAGAATCAGAGCAGAATTTCACTCAATGCATTTGGAAATATGGTGCGAAATGCATATTTACCAATATAGCCTGCCCAGAGTTTCACTACATTTTCTGCATTCTTTCGTTTGAAAATTTTAAAAATCAAAATATTCTATCTGGTTGCAAGGTGATAATGAGGTTATGAATAATTGATAAGTTAACATTTTAATGAGATTTGTACTTAGAATGTGATCAATGAAAGTAGCCATTTTTATGGGTATAGAAGATTAAGTATCAGAAAAAACATTGATTTAAATATATTGAATAATAAGTCCCATACAAGCATGAATCTTTGATGAATATAGGTCATTTTATTTTTAAAAATCAAGGTTTAACGTTTTTAATAATGCGGAAAAACTTTCCAGTGGCAGCTAGTGTACATGGTTAATGATTATATGTGATGGCTCACCCTGAAAGAGGAGACTTTGCAGATTATAACAATTTGATTTTATCATTTGATCTATTACAGCATTTTCTAAGCTTTAAAATGACCATGATGACACCGTACTTGTTGAAATTGATCAAGGCGATCAAATTTTACAACTAAAATCTGCTAGAAATTCTTATTATTTATTTTTTGCTGCCTATTTTAATCAGTTTCTCAAAAAGTTTTCTGTCGCAAATTCCCCCATTTTGGGGTGAGTCATCACATATGTGATGTGAAGAGCTTCAATTACGTGGAAATAGATGAAATACTGATAACATTGGTGTTATTTTTCTTTAATCATTATTCTTGTGATTCCTTTAATTGGTTTTAATTGGTATTGTACAAATTATGTGAAAATAAAAGCACCAAGGTTCCGAAGCGTGGATCTTGGTGGGAAACAAAAAGATAGAGAGTATCTAGTTTATTATGTACTCTATTATTTTAAGAACACAAAAGGTCAAGTTATGACATGACGCTCAGGTATCCCTTATAGAATTCATGCCAAAACACCCCATATCTCCTGAAAATACCCGTTATCTCATTATAAAAGAGTTGTTAAAAATCACTGGATTTAGCTGTAATTAACTGTGTCCTTTTTGGAAAGGTCTAATGGCATGAATGGTTTTGAAAAGAGTCTGGAATTAGTAGCTGTGTTCAAACCATTTTTCTTAAATTCTTCTTTTACTTTGTCCCAGTACTTTGTTTGACAGATTTATACATGTATTCAGAAGATACATCTAAGCATAACTTGTGTGTGGGGCATGGTTTACAAACTTAAAAGTTATGTTATTATCTGAACACAAACCAATTTGAAAACACATTTGATATAGATTGTCAGCTATTATGTTAAAAAGGAAAATATAATCTTCTCCGAGTTGCTAAATTTATAGGGGCAAAATGTACCTAATGAAAACTGCCCAAGACAGTTCATGTAGCAAAATAAAGTTTCATCTTTTTAAAGAAAATAATTCAATTTACTGCGCATCAAAAGAAAATTGCTACGATAATATATAATGCTCAGTGCCATGCGCTAACAAGTATATCCTCTGAGCTCGCGCTAATCTTATGTTTTTTCCTAGTTTTGAGAAAATTAAAAACAGTTAATTTTTGTATTTTAGTTTGTTGCTTTTTTAAAGATGTCCTGTACAATAAGTTCTTCATACAAAGCGAATATAATGACAGTATTTACCAGGAGTGGCGTAACCAGACTTTCAATGTTGGTGCAGCACATTTTTTTAATTTTACCGACAACGCCCATTTTTTTTTCCAACGAGGCTTTCAAAAATGACAAAAAAGGGAGTTATGATTTTCTTGTTTAATTAATTTCTTGGCAGTTATATTGTAACTAAACAACAAAAACAACTATGCAGCTGATTTTTAAATGTATTTCTTTTATTTTTCATAATAATTATATACGGTTACCAAAAAATTAGTTCCCCCCTTGGACGACCTGACTTTGTCAAGACAGAAGTCGCCATGTTGGCTGTATTTCTCCTGCGTAAAACAAGTTTTTGTTTAGGGAAACAATTCTCTATACAACACACCCTACCATTTGATAGTATTTGATGAAAGGTAATGTCGCTTTTGAGCAAGACCCATTTGTTTCCAAATCATTTTTTTTAAAACAGCCGAAAAAAAGTTGCATTTAACAACTTGTAGCCTTCTTGTGGCAACAAAAACAAGTTTACTTTGGCATTTATTGCATTAACATGACTATGCTGCCAAAGTACACATTTTGGCATGGTTTCAAATCATGCGTGACACTCGACGCTATGATTCCACCGTAGGTCAATGTGTGCAGCACGAATAAACTATATCTTGGATCATCAGCATGAATACCGCCTTGTATTGTGTAGCATTGTGTATGGATATTACCCCTAATATCTTGGTCAAAATTGATCGCCCGGCGATTACGACCGCGCATATATGTAGATATCTTATATAAGTATCAATTTCAGTCGTTGTTTTGTCAATCGGAATTCTATTTTGGTTTTAATGGTCAATTTTGTGAAAAAATTATGAATTAATAAATCAGAAATTCAAGACATATCAAAATATTAGCTAAATTGTCTTATATTTATTAAATCATTCTTTTATTGCAAAAAACTAACAAAGAATGTACAGAAAACCCAGGACACGGTTTGGTTTCATCCAAACACATGCAGGGTAAACAAAGATACAACAAAATAAATTAAGTAAATACATAACAAGCAACAAACAAGGCAAATAAATAGGGGAACTGGAAAAAGGACCAAAGTTATGAAACCACAACACAGGAGAGACCAGAGAGTCAGGAACTCAGCATTTGATATAAGGACAATTTTCCCAGACAGCATTGTGCCGAGCGTTCCAAATGGTGTAACTGGAAAGAAGAGCGAGCTGACTGAGTTCCTTCTTCAGGGGTCTCACCCGTCTTGTGGTTGACTGGAAGATGGACTTCAGACGGTCTTCATTGTCCGGTGAGATCAATCCCCTGCTACCAACCTCAATACAGAACAGCTGGCATGTGTAGCCCAAGTCGCTAAGATCCTTAATGAGATGGTTATATTTAGATTCTTTGCGATCATGAGCTTTGGCGATGTTAGTCTCAAAAGGAACTGTCAGTTCAATGATCTTGATAGAATCTCCCTGAAGGACAAACATGTCAGGTTTAAGACTGGTAACGAGGATATTAGGGGGGATTGATCCACCGGCGGTGGAATGACCGGGAATATGGGCATAGACTTTGGCAGTCTCGAATTTAGTTTCAAATGTTCTAATAATGTGAGACAGGATGGTGTTATGACGCCATGTGAGGCGGCCTTGCTCAACAGAGGTGGGACATGAGTTGAGCACATGAATTAAGTCTTATACGTAAGTGTAAGAGAGAATATTATCATAAAAAATTCAAAAATACGCAAAATGATATTAAAGAGACATGGAAAACAATCAATTATGTGATCGTACGTAGTTAAATTAGCAATCAACCTAATAAATTCAAATCGGATACTGAAGAAAACATCTGTGAACCTGAAAAGATATCAAGTGCATTTAATGACTTTTTTGTCAATATTGGGCCTAAGTTAGCATCAAACATTCAGCACTCAGGTAAAGATTACTACGAGTACCTTACACGAGCCAATCAAAAATGTATGTTTATAAAACCTGTTTTTGCCGATGAAATTATTAAGATTATAACCAAATTTAATCCAAATAAAAGCCCTGGTCATGATGATATAGGAAATATGATTGTGAAAAAAGTTGCACGTGAAATTTCCGTACCACTTCCTATTATTTTTAATTGCTCTCTTCAAACCGGAGTTGTACCGCATCAACTTAAAGTTGCAAAAGTAATCCCAATTTATAAAAAAGATGATGCAGAAATATTTTCAAACTATAGACCTGTGTCTATTCTTCCATGTTTTTCAAAAATACTCAAAAGGTTAATGTTCAATAGGTGTATGGATTTTATAAATAAGAATATGATATTAAATGAAAAACTGTTTGGTTTTAGACCCAACCATTCAACTCAAATGGCAATTATTGAACTAGTGGACAAAATAACAAAGTCTGTAGAACTAAACAAAAGTACACTAGGTATTTTTCTTGACCTATCACAGGCCTTTGATACCATTGACCACGGTATATTAATACATAAACTTGAGCATTATGGATTTCGGGGAATCGTATTAGAATGGTTTAAGAGTTATCTCGAAAACAGAAAACAATTTGTCCGGTATCAATCTAGTGATTCAGAATTCAAATGTATAACATGTGGTGTCCCACAAGGATCCATCTTGGGACCGTTGTTATTTATACTTTACGTAAATGATATAGTAGCTAGCACCAATATTTTTGACATAATACTATTTGCAGATGATACTATACTTTGTTGTATTCAGATCCGGACCTCGCTTCAAAAATGAGTATAATCAATGATGAATTAAAAGAGATAAATAATTGGTTTAGAGTAAACAAACTGTCTATAAATGCCAGCAAAACAAATTACATGTTTTTAGGAACTACACATTTTACTAATAAGTACGCTGACTCAAGCTCTGAACCACAAGAAGATACTTCTGTCGTACAAAACAAATTTTTAAACGAAGCTAAAAAGCAAATCAACGTTATTCTGAACGAGGTTTCGTTACAAAGAGTATTATTTATTTATTTATTCAACAATCTTTTACGAGGGTAACCTGCTCAACAGAGTTGATTTTCAGCAGGGCCCTCTTTTACAAAAGTGACAAAAACACATTTTTAAAATACATGTTATATAAAATACACAATATAAAGGTTCTAAAATGTGAAGATATTTACAATATAGAATATAGATTTTATATGTAAAAACATAAAACAGTCAATTAAAACATGTCGAAATGAGCACAGCACAGAGTTAATCATAGTGGCCCTCTAATATAAGAATGGCATTGCTCGCATTTTTAAAATATGAGATATAGAATTATCTACAGTAGATAGCTGTGAAATATGCAA
This sequence comes from Ophiothrix spiculata, assembly GCA_000969725.1. Taxonomy (NCBI): domain Eukaryota; kingdom Metazoa; phylum Echinodermata; class Ophiuroidea; order Amphilepidida; family Ophiotrichidae; genus Ophiothrix; species Ophiothrix spiculata. Next base: position 12,183 of record JXSR01S058802.1, on the reverse strand, counting down.
CATATAACCAAACCATCTTAAAAGATAAAAAGGTCGAAATGAACACTAAAACTTTTAATTGGTGAAAGACTAAAAATCAAAAATTAATAGAAATGGTCCTATAATGTACAATTTTGAAAAAGATGAATAAAACCATGTTAACAAGAATGAAATTTAGATTAAAAATACAATAAATGCAAAGTAAACATGAAATTAAAATTAATCTGAATGCACGCATTATTTAAAAGTCAACATATTATAATTTCAGGTCTTTTTTAAGGTTCATTTTAAAGGACAAAAAACTATTAGTTAGCATCACGAATATCTTTAGAGATAACATTCCACATCACGCTTCCTTTGTAAGAGACGGTACCTTTGCCGTAATTTGTATTGCACTTGGGAGATATATAGATTTCCAGAATTGTTACTTCTAGTGTTTAAACAATGAATTGCACTTATTGGTAAAAATTGTTTTTTGAGATAGCTTGGGTTTAAGTCTTGAAAAACCTTATACATCATACAACCTGTAGCATAGACAATTCTATCACGAACAGTTAAGAATCCCAATGTCTGCAACATGTCATTATGTGAGTTCTAAATGGCACTCCAAGTATAACGCGCATTGCCATATTTTGAAGTTTTTGGAGTCTATTCAAATTCTTGTCTCCGCAGTGACTCCAAGCAATTACCGCGTAGTCAAAATGAGGAAGAACCAATGTGTTGTATAAGGTAATAAGGGAATTTCTTGGCACAAAAGGTTTGATTCTTCTCATTACAGCAATACTTTTACATACCTTGTGACATACATTATCAATATGGTAAGTCCATTTTAAACTAGCATCAATGTGAACTCCAAGATATTTAAAAGAATTAACATTGTCTAAGATATTACCGTTCAAACATACATGAAGTGTTTTGTTTTTAATCTTATGTGGAGTACCCAGAAGCATAACTTTTGTTTTCTTGACGTTAGCTTTCATTAAGTTTGCATCAAGCCATTTGCTGATATTAGATAGATCATCATCAATTGTTTTCTCAATAACATCAGAATCTTTGTGACAGAGTAGCTCGTACTAAATTTCTGGGAGTTATAATTGACGAAAATTTGACTTGGAAAAAACATATTGACGCAATATCTAAGACCATCAAGAAATGTTGGTATGCTTACTAAACTAAAACACTATGTACCAGAATATATGTTGCATTCTTTATATTGTACTCTTATATTGCCTTACATTAA
>JXSR01S058780.1:87645-102924 GCA_000969725.1 Ophiothrix spiculata | reverse complement strand
TTTAGAGTTTATTTCCAAAAGGGCCTAAATCCATCTGAAAATCAGCAAACGAATAATTTCTTGTCATGTTTAATTTATTTTTGAGTTTTTACTGCTTCACAAGTTAGGGATAGGTCCTCTCACTACAGTGACATCATTTATGAAAATCAAAACTTTATTGCTTATTTTTTATCGAGAGGTTTGTTTATACCCTAAAATACATTAAGGCCCTTTTGGAAACAAACTGTAGTGGATTTAGGCCCTTTTGGAAACAAACACAGATTTTTGTGTACTGGTAAACTGTATATATGAAAGCAACTTTTGGGAAAAATGGCTTGGTTTCATTAAACTACTACTATAGTAGTACTACACAATGGCACCAATAACTCAATTTTGACCAAAAGTGGATTTAAGCCCTTTTGGAAACAAACTCTTCATATGGTGTAAAGATTATTAAATCTTTCGGGCGGGAAAGTGTTTTTATAAGGGGGTACCATGGTACGCCCCCCCCCCCCCTATGCACTAACGGAAGTGCGGGGTACCTTATGCAGTTAAGTATTTAATTTAGGACAAATAGTTAAGGTTTTAGATCAAAATCGGAGTAAGTATTTACATTGAATTCGTTAGCATGAACTGATTTATAGATTACACGACTTGTCATGCATACAATTTACAAAGTACTTTATGGAGTTACGGTTTTTAAATAATTCAAAACAATGAAAATATAAAATTAATAAAAAAATACATATCGGTATGAATCTCGTTTATATTACGGTGTAAATATTTTCTACGATTTTTTATATTTTGGAATTGTTTTTATCAAACGTTTTCTTGTATTTCTTAAAAAAACGAACTCTTTCATAACTGACATCATCGTCATTAGAACACCGGACATAATTGGACAGAGATGTCAAGTTTTACTCAGTTCTTCAAGCTTTATTAAAGGGTTCTGCTGGCAGTTAATCATTTGAGCAGTCAGTTGAACTAGTTTAGAATATCACTGCATGTTGAAGAAATCAGCACATTTTGTCTTCACGAATCGCTTCCTATAATCAATCAGAAATCGGACCTTTCAGAGCAGGATCTTGTAAGACAATGCTGCCAAATTTGAGGTATATTCTGTGGCAGTAAATCAATGACATAGTCAAAAATCTAGTTCAGAGTATTGCTGATGTAAAAGGTAATAAACAGACAGCAGAAACATAAAAAACAGACATGTTCATCATATCAAATGAAGTCTTAATAAAACTATTAAAGTTCATTGATGAGCTATGTTAAAAATGCTATTTAGCGACTATGCTTTGTAATTGACCAATTTGGAAGTGATAAAAATGATATGATCTTAGAAACATTTTTCCCAATTTTCCTTTATAAATGAGAACAAGCTTCATTTAAGTTTCAAGTCAGTTTATTGCCCTATACATTAAGTAAATGAGAAGGAAGAAAAGTAGTACAACATGTTTTATATTATACAAATATTTACTGCTTTGAGGGGCGTGGTTAAACTTTTTTTCCTGGAGTGGCCAAAAAACCATGAATATGCCCGAAGCGCAGCGGAAAGCACAGCGGAGAGCATATTCATGGTTTTGAGATCACCAATGGGAAATAATTTTAACCGTACCCCGAACACAAAGCAGTCAATATTCGTTTTGTATACCGAATATATATAGTTTTGTCATCTGGTTGGTTAAGGTGTCTGGTGCACGCGCCGTCCACGCGTACCAGTACGCGCTAGTTTCCGAGTTGGTAAGTGCCGCAATACGCATGCGCATATACTCTGAGTAGTGTTTTGAAGCTAAAAATTGCCATATTTTAATATTTTTCTGGAAAATTAGTTCGCTGACCTCAATTTTTATTGTTTTACTTGAAAGAACATACTTGTGCGCAACTTTTGTGAAAACACTGACGAAACTTTTTTGGGGAGGTTTTTGAATAAACACTAAATATGTCACTTTTGCCACATTCCCATAGACCCCTGTACTAATTTTTCAAAAAAAAAAAACCCTTCTAAACATGCTGTTTTTATACCGACTCGCATGCAAAAAAAAAACACGAGTCCGGTGACTCCAACTTTTTATTTTAAAAATCGGTTCTACATCGATAAAATGTCATTCATGCCGATTTTTACTAGAAAATTTTGGACAGTTCTATCATGGACCAGACACCTTAAAAGGGAACAATTTTGCACTTAAAACCCCCCGATGATAATTTACGATATATATTTTCCTTTCAATGCTGACCGCGCCGTATTGTGCGTGCAAGATAACTAACTTACGCACTTACGCAGCGCGTGTTTGACCATGAATGCTAATAGTAGCGCACATGAATCACGAGTTACACGGCGCAAAATACATAGCGGTCTAGTGAAAAATACGCCCCAGGCAAAGTAAATTTATGGGGCATAGTTAACTTTTAACCAATCAGAGGATATCTATATATATATGAGATATATAAATATTTATATGTTTCTAATTAAAAAAACAACTTAAATAGATATTGCGACATTTACAATGGAGAATGTCTAAACAGAATAGATTTGCACAACAAATGAATTAAGCAACACATTTTACCTCCGACAAGATCTAAATTTAGTTGATGTTGAACTCTTACTTTTCAGAAAACTAATGTTTGCTGGAAAACACATAGACCGCATACTTCTTCTTTCAATTAAGTTCGCATTGAACGCTATGGTGCTTATCCTTCACCTCAGGCTCAGCTGAAGGACGCAATTTGGAGACGACATTGTCGCTACATGTAGGTCAGGTCAAACCTCCATCCTTTCAACTACGGAATTGCCGGTAGAATTTTTGGATTAGCATACTTACGTTTACTCCTCTGTTAAGGCTCAGTAGTACATCACCGTATAGAGCCAAAGCGTGTTCCTAAGTACAGACTCCCAAAAAAGTATCGCTTCACCTCGAAAAATGGCTCGTACGCAAATATGAAACTCGCAAACGTTATTTGGAGATTATGTGTACAAGCGCTGAAATTTCAGCTTTCTTTTGACACCCTATTTCTGAAAATTGACTAAAAAAGAATGAAGTTATGAGCTTTTGAAACCCCTCGAGGTCACTTAAAAAAGTTGCAAATTTTATCAAAAAAACGCAAACAAATATGACCTTGGGTAGTTGTAAGTTCATCCTTTGCGGTCATTTTAGCGAAAAGAACATGGAGGTACTACCTTCAGGGGGGTTAGGGCGCCTCGTCAAAGTCGGAAGGTAGGGGGTGGTTGTCACATTTTGAAAAATATCTGCATGATATTCACCTAAAACTTACAGAACATATAAGAAACACCATTCCCTTCTTTATAAGCAAAAATACGGCAAAATTCCAATATTTAGCAAAATTTCGAGTTGGTGGCCATTTTGGCCTAAAATCATGATTTTCCCGACTCGGAAGTACTTATGACGTCATAATTACGTAACGCCTTGGCTGATTTTCATGATATTGGTATCAATGGATAGCGGAGACCCTACCCTATACTATGGTATAAAGCAAAGCAACTTTTAGCGCTCCAATTTCAATTTGCATTTGATACCAATAGACATGAGTTAAGTATTTTCAAAAAATTATGACCCAAACATGTACAATTTTTTTATAATACAAGTGTTTGTAAAATCATCACTTTCTTACAATTTTGCATGTAATCCTATGGACACCTCATCAACCTTGACCTCATCTACTCGAACGTAATAGCTTTTTCAAGTATAACTTTATCAATTTAAGCAATCAAAAGGTAGCTACTTATACACAAATAGGAGATGCTCCGTTGAAATGAGAGGAAAGTCACGATTTTCAAAAGTTTATTACGCTGTTGAATTCTTCATATTCAAAGCTGTATTGCTGTGGTGACTTCAGGGTTAACGACTGTTTCCGTTTACGAGAGTTGTTGTAGGCATCACTATTATAATAGAAGTCGGTAAGTTCAAGAGAAAACCCAGCATGAACTGGAATGTGGGGCGGGTTCATCTTGTATACATGTAACATAGTATTGGAAGGCACATGAAGAAGAATGCAAAATACAAACAACAATAGGGAAAAATGTGAGACAGCATTTCTTCCTGTTCTAACAAAAGTAAAAAGCATCCGCGTGAATTAAAAGAGAAAACTCTTTGATTTCTGTTCTAATTCCGATGTTATCTAGTGATAATAATGTTAGACTTCGTATTATGAGCTCAGTCAGAGGAAGCACTTTTGTTGATATGTCATCACTTCTTCCGCTATGTTTGAAGATGCCATCACAGGGGATGCTTGCTGTTCATGTCGATGATTTCATAGATATTACATGTCAAGTTAGATTACTAAGCAGATATGTACACTAGGACGGGATTTCGGGATTCATCAAATCATGGGTTCAGTGATGTTTTCATGTATACGGATTATATCAAATAGATTTAATAGTTTGTGGTACAGATATATAAACATGTATGATAAAACTGTAATTTTTGTTGACAAATTAAAGTGATATTTTGTCAGAAGATGTAAAATAAAGAGAACGGCTTTTCAGACTATTTTTTTCAAAAATTAGTTTTTGGGAAGACTCTTACAAGACTTTCAATATTGGTGGTGCACACTTTATGGGTTTTTACCGACAACGGATTTTTGAAGCCCCAAAAGGTATACTCCCAATTTTTAAACGTAGTTTTCAAAAACCGACGGGCAAAACAATAATAACAACAACAAAAATTGTCAGTTGTATTAATGTATTTATATTATAAAGAATCGTTCTAGGATGGGAAACATGAATATCTCAAATATGGCTACCATCTTGAAAACTGAAAATGGCTGTCATTAAATACTAACAGAAATAATAATAATTTCATCAATTTTGCAGTATTCCTATACATCGTGATACGAATCACAAATGTCTCCATTCATCATATTTTCCTTATTTTGAAATTATTTAAAATGGCTGCCAGATACATTATTCATAGAATAGGAAATTTCTTAAATCTATGTACTTAAAGGGGCAATTCATGATCCACTTTTCACCCTCAAGGTCACCTCTATCAAATTTGAGTTTTTTAGCTTATCAGAATCTTCAAGGGGTATATGTTACGATCCCCAAACCATTCTTTCATATCTGCTTGCATTTTTGAGAGAAGTGAGAAAATGTGCCATTTTCTAATTATTGTCGGGGCCCCGACAGTAATTACGACACAGTAGTCTATGGGGATTTTCAAAATGCTGTAAAGCTTGTAACTTAGAAACGAACACTCGGAATCAAGTGAAATTTTCAGTATATATTTATGTTGTACTTTTTCTTTTTCTTTAGCTAGAAAAGAGGCCACATCAAAATCATGAATTGCACCTTTAAGTTTATTTTTGATTTATCTCATTGAAACAAAAAAAGATACTGTTGGTGAAATATTCGATTTTGCACATTTTCGTCTTATTTTAGCAAAAATAAACAATATTTTGTTTAGCAATTTCGATACCCTACCATCTAAAGTAAAGAGCGAGCGATCACTCTTTCTTGGAGTTATTTTTTGCACTCTAAAATAGTGAAATTACACTCTTTTAGAGTGATATCGAACGGGATTTCACTCGAAAAGAGTGAATCGAACGGGATTTAACTCGAAAGGAGTGAAATGTCACTCTTTTAGAGTTATGCTTCACTCTTTGTAGGAGTTAAAATCGTTACTCTTTTAAAGATTGATCACTGACATAATTTTTTTAAGAGTTACATTTTAATTTTGGTTTTCAATAACTTAATTTCGTTTTTTAATGATACAACCGGGGGCATAAAAATGTTGCATGTCTACCAGAACGCAGACTTTTCTCATCAAATTAAAGTCCTTTGGCGCAAGCAAATCACCAGAATTCATTTTCGTAATAAATTATGCATCGCCTTAGATTATGTGATGATTAATAATGCGTTTATTCGAGCAATTGATCAAGGCAATACACTATATTTAATTCAATTTTGTATAAACGGTTGAAAACAAATTTAGTGTGCATTACTTATTTGAATTTGGTTGACGCTGATCGCGAAATGATTGCTTTCACGATCAATGTTTATGTATCATTAGTTCATGTTTACATGCATAAAAAGATATGATTTGTTTGTTAAAAAGCCCTGAAGTGGTATTGTAAATTTCATTTGCTACTATTGTTTACAGATTATGAGCGTACATGAGACTTGTCATGCATATAAGAAAAACGAGGTATTAAGGCACTTTTATGAATTTCAGAATTTATCAAAAATCCTGAATTCTTTGTGATTTCACAATTTGACCTTTTTAATTAATGGCTATGGCCTATACGACCCGCTATACGATAAGTATACATAATTATAATTTAAACGTAGTCAAGCATAAACCAAGTTCTGGGGAAAACAGAGGAAGCTAATGATATTAACATCAAATCAAATCAATTTATTCACAATATCATACATACAAATTTCATAAAAAACAATAAAAAACTAACATAGAACATGACAATGATATGGTCAAAAGGCCAAGAAGGCCCGAAGGGAAATTGACATTATGTCTTCATTTATTTGTGTTTAAGCACTTTCATAAATGAAAAGAATCTCTTCGACTCTCTAACATTTTATGTATAATATGAAAATTCCAAACCAAATCAAATAATAATACTCTAGAAAATATGTGACCCACCATATCGAAAGGTACCTTAAGGGTTCCAAAATCAAGACGGTTGTTTTGGTCTCATCTGAAAGCTAGGGTTTTAAGCTTTAAAATGACACCTTGCTTTTGGTTATTGGATGTTCAGTTGCACAGTTACATCCATCCAAATTGGTAAAAGGCATCGGGCTGATTTGGGAAACTTAATTTCTGAGAAAATTGAGTTTAAAGTTTTTGTACTGAGTAAAAAAATGAATGGAGAGACGTTTTAAATTAATGTTTCTTATGTTTTTGGTGTTGGAACCTGATTAATATGATAAAATACACTTTATTAAAGGTAATGTTTCTGATGAAATTAGAAATTCGACTTTGGAAATGGCTTTTGACTATGCTCAGCTTTAATAGCCGTATCACGTAATTCACTATGCCGACCTTAATGTATCTTTCGATATGGCGGGTCACACATAATCAAAATAAGAAAGAGGAGGTGAGAGAATTACGTTCTTGTTGTATTTCAACAAACCACTGTCGATTTTTGATGAGGCCATCTTTGTTGATATTTTTCACATATTTTCAACATATTTGCGGCCGTCCAATCCAAAGGAGCCGTAAATGCAACAAACGTAATTTTGTGCTACAGTTTACCTGTCAAGGTTGAAATTTGCTGAAATTGATTTTTGACAGATTCACAATCCTTATGCTTACTTCAAAACACCAGCAATGTCTCATTTCAAGAAAGTGATCAAGAATATGAAAAATATCTGTATATTTTGAGGACAATCAACAGACAATCTCAGTTATACATTTTAATCCCTGACAGTCTTTGACGAACCATAACTTGACTTCTTGAAATCGTCGGAAGTTCTTTAAGATGTCATTGCTCGCCTGAAACAAGTATGTGCCAGGCATGGCGCTTGGGAATAGTTGAAAAAGAAAAGATTCTGCTAACCATTTTATGCTTTTGAAAGTACGCAATAATTTCACATATGCAAAAGTATGAAAGTTGGCTAAAAATTTATAAAATTATACATGTTTTGGTGCATATTTTTAAAATATTTTGGTATTAGTCATTAACCAACGTGTCCAATCTTTTAATTGATAACTTTTCTCGTTTATGTCGAGGATAGTGCAAATACATTTCTATTGTTTTTTCATGCACAATTAATAAACTCACTTTTATCCAGTCAATAGCTTTCTTGTGTAGTAAAATTTCCATTTTTTCAATAGATGTACAGGACATCATGTGACAGAGATTTATCTAATTTTTGTAAGCCATATGAAAGGCTTCTGTTGGCAGTTAATCAATTTAGTTGTCAGATGATCCAATTAACAGTGTATGTCGAACTACTGAAATGTGATAATACTTCGCGTGTGTAAAAATAATTGAAGGAATCAGTAAATGTAAAAAGCGCGTTCTTTAGTTAATCAGGAATCCGAAATGGCAGTGCAGGATCTTGTAAAGACAATGATGTCCAATTTCAACCGTTGCGATGTAGTTAAATATTTTGTTGGCAATGAATCAATGACATAGCCACAAAAAGTAGTTCAGTGTACAATGTATATTGAATAGAATTATTATTACTTGCATATTAACAACGGGTAGATCAGAATACTGCAATGTGCATACACTCAAGTCTAATACCAACCCAAGTAATGCTGTCAAATTTTGCTGATCAAAGTATACGGTATGATGCTACCCAACATCCGCGTACATCCCTGTTCGAAACCTAATTTGATTTAAAATACATGATCTTTTCAGTTAATAGGTAACATTAACAAAATAAAATTTATTCTTAAGTGTATTATTTATAAAAGTTGAAACGTTTTATTTAGTGCACAAAAACCCAAACTATTACTAACAAACAGACAACACAAATTCAGCATAGATCTTAAAGTAAGGACATAGATTATCGCAGATTCAAAAAATAAATGTTATTTGTTAAAGAATTCATTTCACGTCCGAGTCTAACTTTAGTAGCTAAATCTTTAAAATAATTTTTTTTTTTTGGGAGTTAAAAAATTAATTAGAAAGCAATCGCCCTCTACCCTTAAAAACATCGTGATAAGTTTCAATGCAAATACAAATTTCTTGCAATGATTTCCCCTTTTTTCGCGATATATTCGCGATGCATTCCTAATGAATTGGGTATGCAACGCGAAAACATCGGGAGCAACAGTGAAACCAATCTACTGTACGCCCTTTGTTCCTGAAATCTCATATGTTTGTATCATTAGGAATTTAAACATGTTAAATTAGCTCTAAAGTGTTGATCAGCTTTTTCAAGAAAATCTATCTAAAAGATAAAAATATAAAACAATATTATCTGCAGAGAATCTAACTAGAATAACAATGGATAATTTGAAAATGGACTATGTTTGTTGCATATTTTTTTCTTGGTTTTAAAGCATAACTGGTGTTTTTGATTCTTTAACCAGTATCAATGTTTAGTTCCGAAAAGGGAAAGTTATGTTCAGTAACTGTGACAATAAAAATCTCTATGCGATATGAATCAACAAATTAATAAATAATTATAGAAGGTTGAGATAGAGTAAACAACCTCTCTTTCGGTTTTTGTAATACATGTTGTCCACTTTTATAATATAAAGTGAGAGCCCCGGCCTATACAGACAACGGTTCTCGTACACACAACCACTCAATCAAAACCACTTTGATAAACTAGTTTTTAAAGTAGTTTAAAATAATCACCAATCTTTTAAAAGTGTGTCTGATTAATTATATCTCAAAAACAAAGCCAAACTTTATCTTGCTATTTTATGAACATCCCTTTTTCCATCATAAAACATTGCCTAAATAAAGCGATTTGGTACCCGTAACCTGTTGCCTCATTTGTGTAACATATCAAAGTGTGCCTTAGAATTGAAAATCTGGTGCTTGGTTTGTTACAACAACTCATCAAGGCAGACAACTAATATGTCTTCCTTGCATCCTTACAAGATGTGCATCTTGATGATTATCTGAACCGAACAATGAAAGTAAGTCGAAAGAGGACGAGTTACTTTGGCTTTAAGTCTATGGTCTTATATTGCTACGAACATGCTTCTTATCTAGGCCTTGTTTTATTAAGTTAATGATTTTTCACACTTTTACCTAAGGGCTGGCTCACACTTTGACTATGACCAACGTAAGGTGACGAATGTAGAAAATCAGAGGTTAAATCAGGGGTTTAAGTGACGGAAAACAAATATCATGCACTATTTGCTAACGGGTGATAACTATACCGTCATCAATTCGAAAGGGCAAAAGACTTATACTTGTAAATGTTCCGCCATCAACATTTCTCACCACACGTCACCCTCCGCAAGCCAACGTAGCATCATCCGTTTCAATTTCATTCCTTGCCGTTGTGATTTAATCAGTGGTCGTAAACATAAAACTGGACAATAACATATTGTATATTCATGTTACGCCCTGTTGTGCCATAATCAGTTGAGAACAATGTTGTTAAAACACAAATGAATTTGCTCTAAACCTAATTATATAAAATCGTCTTGTATCTTTCATATATAGATTTTATCCAATAATGATGTATGGATATCATCTCCAGACCATTAATTAAAACGTTAAAGAATAAGGAACAGTTAATGTGGAGGCCTTAGTTAATCACTCCTGGTAAAAGATTAAAGATACTGTTTGAATCACTCCATAACTTTCAATTTCCTGCTTGATTCCGTGTATTTACCCTGCCGAAAGCTTCAGCAGGGTTTTGTTTTTGACAAGTTTCTCTCTTCTTCTTCTTTCTTTCTTTCTGGCAACACTTTGATGTCTTATATCTCTGGCATACAATGACCGATTTTGACCATTATTATGTTCTGAGCTGACCGATTTCCCAAAAAATCGGTCAGGGATATCGGACAGAAAACAAAATGTCAGATTTTGAACATAATAATGATAAAATTGAATGGATTTTTTCGCATGATACTCAAAGATATTGGTCTCGCTATGAGTTTTAGAAATATCGAGCTCGACGCTGCGCGTCTCGCACGATATTTCGTAAAACTCATAGCTCGACCAATATCTTTTTGTATCATGCTCAATCCATCAAATTTTATATCAAACTTGGGTGAAGGGACCAGGGTCACCTCCCATTTGTATCACCTGACCCCTGATCCCTCAAAGGTCACGTAGGGGTCACGGGGTCAAAAACTTGATTTTCACGAAAAAAGTTTCAACTCCAATACATTTCGAGGTATGGTCGTGAAATTTGGGGACATGAAACGTCTTGACATTGTCCACAAAAGTTATCAGATGAAAAAAATATTTGGGGTCATATAGGGTCACGGGGGTCAAGTAAAAAAGGTCAAATTTTCAACTTTGTCCGATTTCGACGTTTGAGGTGTCAAATTGTTCGTCTTGAACCAACGATCAAAAATGTCCACAATGACCCCGTCGTCCGACCCTTCCTTGGGGGTCAAAGGTCAAAAGAAAGGTCTAGGGAAAGGTCAAATTATCAACTTTGTCCGATTTCGACATTTGAGGTGTCAAATTGTTTGTCTTGGACTAACGATCAAAAGTGTCCATGGTGACCCCATCGTCCGACCCTTCCCTGGGGGTCAAAGGTCAATGGAAAGGTCAAATTTTCAACTTTGTCCGATTTCGACATTTAAGGTGTCAAATTGTTCGTCTTGGACCAACGATCAAAATTGTCCATGGTGACCCCATTGTCCGACCCTTCCTTTAGGGTCAAAGGTCAATGGAAAGGTCAAATTTTCAACTTTATCCGATTTCAACGTTTGAGGTGTCAAATTGTTCGTCTTGCAACAACGATCAAAAGTGTCCATGGTGACCACATCGCCCGACCCTTCCTTGGGGGTCAAAGGTCAAAAGAAAGGTCAAAGTTTCAGCTTTGTCCGATTTCAACGTTTGAGGTGTCAAATTGTTCGTCTTGGACCCACGATCAAAAGTGTCCATGGTGACCCCATCGCCTGACCCTTCCTATGGGGTCAAAGGTCAAAAGAAAGTCAAATTTTCAACTTTGTCCAATTTCGACGTTTGAGGTGTCAAATTATTTGTCTTGAACCAACGAATAAAATTGTCCATTTTGACCCCATCGCTCGACCCTTCCTTGGGGGTCAAAGGTCAAAAGAAAGGTAAAATTTTCAACTTTGTTCGATTTCAAAGATTAAGGGGTCAAATTGTTCGTCTTGGAACAGCGATCAAAAGTGTTCATGGTGACTCCATCACTTGACCTTTCCTGGGTCAAAGGTCAAAAGAAAGGTCAAATTTTCAATTTTGTTTTTTTTCTAAGATTAAGATGTCAAATTGTTTGTCTTGGAACAGCAGCCAAAAGTTTCAATGGTGACCCCATCTTCCGACCTTTCCCTGGGGGTCAAAGGTCAAATTTTAAACTTTGTCCGATTTCAAAGGTTGACGTGTCAAATTGTTTGTCTTGCAACAGTCAAAAAAAGTGTCCATGGTGACCCCATTGATTGACCTTTCCTTGAGGATCAATGGTCAAAAGAGAGTTTAAATCTTCATCTTTGTCCAATTTTAAAGATTTAGGTGTCAAATTGTTCGTCTTGGAGTCTCAGTCTTGGACCAGCGACCAAGAGTGTCAGTGGTGGCCCATCGTCCAACCTTTACCTGGGGGTCAAAGGTCATAAGAAAGATCAAATTTTCAACTTTGTCCGATTTCAAAGATTAAGGTGTCACATTGTTCGTCTTGGAGCAGCGACCAAAATTGTTAATTGTAACCCCGTTGTCCGACCTTTCCCTTGGGGCAAAGGTCATAAGAAAGGTCAAATTATGATTTATGCATGCAGAGGTCATATATTTAAAAAAGTAATCGGCAGGGTTCCTGTCTCTTCAGAGACAGGTCTATGTCTAGTTTTCATTGTTCTCGTTTCATTCAACATGTTTCTTCAACTATTACTTGATTTCTTTAGGATCCAAATTGAACGAGATGGAATATAAAAATGTTAAGATGAGTACCGGGATCAGTTGATATTTTAAAGCATCTTCATAATCCCACTTCAGAAATATAATTTTCCTTTGCATTACACTGTTTGTGCCATCATAAAATTGAATATTTGGAAATGCCATGCAAGTAAGAAACAATAAAAACGCAAGGTTTTCCTTCAACTCATCAGAGAATACAAGACTTAAAAGTTAATAAGGTAAATGCATTTGACTGATATTCCATCTTTTACTTGCTGTGGATTTTTTCATCTCTAACCCAAATTGTGTGTGTTGAGCTCATTAAGGTCAGTGTACGCGATACTCTTCGAAAGGAAAGACCATTTTGCTTATCGTATGTCCCTATCATCACGGAATGACTTTGTTTGTTTTTCTGTGTTACTGAATGTAGGGCAACAGGATTTTCATTTCAATTACGTCGTGTAAAATTTAATAATCAATTAGATTGCGAACAAAATATTTTGACACTTGGACGCCTGCACAAAGAAGACGTCAAACTAAATGTTGGTTTTACAAACGTCTACTTTCTAAGTTAAAATAATAAATAAAAACCAATGTATCATCACATGGTCTTGACTTTTCAAATAACAGGTTGATAAAAGAAGGTGATATACTCACACTCTTTGTTGGTCGTTATCTAATCAAAGTAAGTTTCGTAGTAAGTTTAAGATGCATGGCGAACAGGAACAGCAAAGGTTAACAATATCATCAGTATTCATTTAATCTACCATACGATTCTAAGATGTTTTAAAAAAGCACAAAGTTAATCAAAATATATATGTACTCTCGACAACTCAATTGAATACGGGTTTTCTTTTCAATCAAGTAAATCTTCCTCTACGACTCACATTTTATGATACATACACACTGCACTGATAGAGGAATAGATATAAAAAAGGAAAAGAGATATCTATTGAGGTATCTATTTTTCTAGAAATTTGCTGCTTTTAAAAGAGAAATAAAACGAGCAACAACAATAGGGGATTCCTTTGGAATATATAAAGTATATTAAGATTGTTGTAGAAGTTGTCCCTTGGTCAATCAAAATGCCCCACAAAAATACTAATTTCTCAGTTGGAAACATGACTGATGTCGCGTTTTCGCTATTTTATATACATAGAAAGAGACCAGATTTCAGCTGGGAACTTTTATACAAAACTTGAAGAGTCCTAGAAATGTATAATGTACAAATAGCTCTTAGAATAATGAGTTTCACATATTGTTGTGTATTCATCAGAGATACTTGCTAGCAGGTTTTTATGAAAAACATTTCTAAAAGGGTGAGAGAAAAACTTGTATTTTGATATATGTGTCAAATGATTGATTACTTACATAACAGCAAGCCTGTGACCGTATTTCAAAGAAAAATTTTGTACTTTCTAGAGAATCGCTGTCTATTATACGCGCACAATAAAGGTAAAAAAGGTTTCTACAACCATATTTGCAAATAGGAACACATAATAAAATTGAGGTTATCCTAAAAACGTATATATACATGTATAATCATTGTATTTTATATAATAAAAGATGATATTTTTCACTGTCGAAACAATGTTTAGGACAAGCTACCTATCTCTAGGAAAGGTTTCCCAAGATTGAGAGAAATTTCAATCCGAAAGAAACATTCAATGTTGATCAGTAAGAGCATATTCAACATTCAACACAAATACATTGCTTGGATCAAAATGATATTCATCAGGACATCATTCTAGGGACAAAAATGTATCGAGTGGCACCAACAACATTCTTATCTATTCACATTGTCCGCAGTGGCGTAACCATGCAGACTATTTGGTCAGGAAGGGCAAGTACATTTCTTCCAAATTTGTCCTGTATACGCGTGCACATTTCTTCCCAATTTTCCCGGTGCATTTAAGGTAATGTTTAGAACAGACAAGAAAAATAAACACCCTTTTTACAATTTTTTATATAACATTTTGGGGAATTCGTCAGAAGGGATAAAAGCAATATAGAGGCACAAAAAAATCGGAAATTTACGGACAAAAAATGTATCCGGCAGTAGAATTTTCAGACACGTGTCAAAAAAAAAATTGTTATACATGTATGTGGGCATGCATGGATGTTAATTAGGGTGTGTGTAGGGGTTGGTATATTATAGGCAGATGTTTTTGGTGTGTTGGAATGCGGGTCTGGATGTGTGTTGGAGGATGAATATGTTTACGGAAGAGTCTTGAAGCGTCCGGTGTATGGTGCAAGCAACACTACTTGGGTTCATACGAAGTGTAATCATCGATGACAACGAATCATCGATGATTAAATATTGATCTTTAGTCAACGACGTGCGTTCATACTTAGCGTTGTCATCGATGATTATTTGCTAGCAGAATAATCATCGATAATAAATCTTGGATTTGATTTCACGTCTCGCTAGATGCCAGTATGTACAAATTGTTCTCAGTTCTAAAATAGAAGCAAATTTGGAAAACTATAAGAATACATAACAAACGAAAAAGAGTAAATATCTATGAAAACGAAGGTAGTAGCCGTTATCATACTTAGTCGGTCGTCATGTTGTATGATACTATAATAGCAAAAACTATTGAACTAAATAAAAAAGAAATAAAAAGAAAATATCCAAAAAAAAATGGTCTTAACTTTAACATAATCTGCCATTTCAAAATCATAAAATAATTCCCCGACATATTTTCACCTAAAAATTCTCAATATCTATGAAAACGAAGGTAGTAGCCGTTATCATACTTAGTCGGTCGTCATGTTGTATGATACTATAATAGCAAAAACTATTGAACTAAATAA
>JXSR01S058780.1:57563-71515 GCA_000969725.1 Ophiothrix spiculata | reverse complement strand
GTTCGAGTCCCCGCAAAGGCAGTGGAAACTATTTATCTTTTCATAATTGAAAATTAGTTAGGATTCACATTTTCCTGAGCATGTGGATTCCTCGTACCCTTAACAAGTTAGATTATGTCGCTTGGTTCGTCTCCCGGTTTGGTCTAAAACCACATCATATAACACTTGTCGTAAAATTGTATTGGAATTACGTAACAAAGCACACATGGTACGTACGAATCGACAGTTTTACCATTTTCAATACTTCATTGCTTTTATATTTAAAATACAATTCGTCGTGTGATTATGAATAAATTATGACTAAAATTTCAAGCATAACTAAAATTTAAAGACCCCGTGGACTTCTGAATTTGTATTGCTTATCACTTTATTTGTTGATATTTCAAAATTTCAAGATTAATATCTTATGCTAATATTTGGACTACTCCTTTAAAGGTTATATGCAAAGAAGGTGAACACTGAGCAGTATTGAACCAATTAACACTAATATAGGACGAATACACAACAATTCCTGCATTGTTTTGCTTCCCAATAAAAATAAAAGCATTTTTAGAATACACAACACAAATCTATACCACTTTGAGTCCACTGACTTATGACATGCATAAAGGTTACCTGACCTCTGCAACCAACTTCTGCAGTGCATAGAAGTGTATAGAGTTAAAGCAGTATTTTTGTGTGTTGAAATTTTTCACTTACCTGTTATTGACTGGTATTAAGTTAATTATATTCCAAATGAGGCTTTACAATAATGTATGAATCTCAAATGATATTAAAAGTAAACTTTAAAAAACTATTTTCAAATTAAACACTATTTCTAGTCAAAAGTCAAAAAATATTTCAATATATAACACCAAAACCCCGTTGGTTTGCATTGGGAGTGGCAACACTGCATAATTCTTGGGTAACCTTTATGCTTGTCATTTTTGGGTGTTGCTTGGATCATTAGTTTTTGTGAGATGGTCATTGAGTAATAGTTATTTTATCTTGTTTTGCTGTTGCTTTGGTGAAAATTGGTGAAAATTGGTTACTTTTGTGTTTAATTTGTTTGATACAGCTGAATTCTAGACTTTGGTGTCAAATATGCCCAACCTTTGCATATAACCTTTAACTAATATAAATGCATCACGTTTTAAGTGGTCACGTTTTTTGAAGCATAGACAAAAAATGCTGTTTGATTCCAATCTTGTAAATGTCAAATGTTGTAAATCTCATTTACAAAGGATTTACTTGGTGAGCTATCTTACAATATATATTCGCTTTAACTAAAATATAATTTGGTTATTCGATAGACCACTTTCGTATGTCCAATAATGCATCTTGAAAGTACCTCAAACTGCGCAGTCGAATTGTGCGCAATGCGCAGAACTTCTAATATGGTAGACTGAGCAAGATTACGTCACAAGGTCCCGTATTTGCGGTACTTTCAAGATGCATTATGGGACATACGAAAGTCGTCTGTTCCCATCTAATCTACTGTATTTCATTTGATAGATTCAATTTGACAAATACAATTTGACAGCAGACGATCAGTCCGATACATTTGTCTTGCTATTTATTAACAGAACGCGCGAAAAATAAAAACGATGTGTCTATAAAATGTCCTCTTAAAGTTGCAGTAAAGGAAGCAATTGATATTTAATTTCAGGGATCAGTGTAGGGTATTGAAATACTTTCAAGTAGATATCAAATTATTTTTTGTTTTGTTTTAACGCAAATTTAACACAGTATAACCGATATATATTAATCTGCCTACCATACTTATGTAGTCCGTACATTTTAATGGGATTGTCCATCATCCTGATTCTTACCACCGTGATTGGTTTACCAAAAACAAAGAGATTTTAAAATTAAAGACTTTTTTAAATTTTAAAATATATCATAGGCAATCCCTTTAAATGTCGCTTGTACCATACACCGGACACTTCAAGACTGTTCCGTAAAACATATTCATCCATCCACACACACCCCAGACCCGCATCCCAACACACCAAATACATCTGCCTACCAACCCCTACACACACCCTAATTAACATCCATGCATACCCTTATATAGCGACATTTTCTGACACGTGTCTGAAAATTCTACTGCCGGATACATTTTTTGTGTCCGTAAATTACCTTTTTTGCCTCTATATTACTTTTATCCCTTCTGACTAATTTTTAAAGATGTTGTATAAAAAATTACATTAAATGCACCGGGAAAATCGGGAAGAAATGTGCACGCGTACGGGAAAAATTGGGAAGAAATGTACTTGCCCCTCCTGACCAAATCCAATGTGAATAAATAAGAATGTTGTTGGTGCCACTCAATACATTCTTTATCCCTAGAACCCTGATGAATATCATTTTGATCCAAGCAATGCATTTGTGTTGAATGTTATATGCTCTTACTGATCAACATTCATTGAAATATTTCTTTCGGATTGAATTTTCCCTCATTCTTGGTGGGAAACCTTTCCTTGAGATAAGCAGCTTGTCCTAAAGATTAATATTAAAGATTAATATATGAAAAACAATGATTATATATACGTTTTTAGGTTAACCTTAAATTTTTATGTTGTTTTCCTATTTGTAAATATGGTTGTAGAGACCTTCTTTACCTTTATTGTGCGCGTATAATAGAGAGAAATTCTCTAGAAAGTACACAATTGTTCTTTGATATACGATCACAGGGTTGTTGTTATTTAAGTAATCAATCATTTGACACATATATCAAAATACAAGTTTTTCGTTCACCTTTTTTTCTAATAAAAACCTGCTAGCAAGTATCTCTTGTGAATACACAACAATGTGTGAAACTCATTATTCTAAGAGCTATTCGTACATTATACGTTTCTAGGATTCTTCAAGTTTTGAACAAAAGTTCCCGGCAGAAATCTTAGTCTCTTTCTATGTAAAATAGCGAAAACACGACATCAGTAATGTTTCCAACTGAGAAATTAGTATTTTTGTGGGGCATTTTGATTAACCAAGGGACAACATCTACAACAATCTTAATATACTTTATATATTCCAAAGGAATCCCCTGTTGATATTGTTCGTTTTCTTTTTCTTTTAAAAACAGCAATTTCTAGAAAAATAGATACCTCAATAGACGTCTCCTTTTCATTTTTATATCTTATTCCTCTATCAGAGTAGTGCATATATATTATAAAATGAGAGTCGTAGGGTAAGATTTACTTGATTGAAAAGAAAACGAGTATTCAATTGAGTTGTCCAAAGTATTATACATTTTGATTAAGTGTGTGTTTTTTTAAAACATTTTAGAATCGCTATTGTAGATTAAATGAATACTGATGATATTGTTAACTTTTGCTGTTCCTGTTCGTCATGCATTTTACTACAAAACCTACTTTGACTAGATAACGACCACCGAAGAGTGTTAAGTATATCACCTTCTTTAATCAACCTGTTATTTGAAAAGTCAAGTCCATGTGTTGATACATTGTTTGTTTTTGTTTTTTTAATTTAGAAACTTTTATGATACCGACATTTAGTTTGGCGTCTTCTTTGTGCAGGCGTCCAAGTGTCAAAATATTTTGTTCGCAATCTTTAATTGATTATTAAATTTTATATGACGTAATTGAAATGAAAATCCTGTTGCCCTACATTAAGTAACACAGAAAAACAATCATTCCATGATGATAGGGACATACGATAAGCAAAAAAGGTCTTTCCTTTCAAAGAGTATCGCGTACACTGACCTTAAGGAGCTCAATGCACAAAATTTGGGTTAGAGATGAAAAAACCCATAGCAAGTAAAAGACGGAATATCAGTCAAATGCATTTACCTTATTAAGTCTGGTAGTCTCCAATGAGTTGAAGGAAAACCGCGCGTTTTTGTTGTTTCTTACTTGTATGGTATTTCCAAACATTCAATTTTCTGATGACACTAACAGTGTAATGCAAAAAAAAAATAGATTTAGAAAGTGGGATTGTGAAGATAATTTAAAAGTATTTACTGTACTTATCTTAACATTGTTATATTCAATCTCGTTTAATTTGATCCTATATAAATAGAGTGATAGTGAAAGAAACATGGTGAATGAAACGAGAGCAATGAAAAATCTACGGAATCAAGCAGGACATTAAATGTTATTATAGCCTAAATAAAACAGTATATTTAATATTTCACCAGGAGCGATTAACTAAGGGCCTCCACATACTGTCTCTTATTCTGATTATCTGTGGGAGTTTTTTACGTTTTAATTATTAGTCTGGAGATTACATATCATTATTGGATAAAATCTATTAAGGGTATAAGACGATTTTTGTTTAGGTGTAGAGGAAATTAATTTGTGTTTTAACAACATTTTTCTCAACTGATTATGGCACAACAGGTCTAATAAGATGAATACAATATGTCATTGTCCACAATGTCCAATTTTATGTCAACAACTACTGACGAAATAACAACGGCAATGATAAAATTAAAACGGATGATGTGACGTCAGTGGCGTAACTTTGGTAGCGGGTGCCCGGGGGCAGTTTTATAAAGGTACCCCTAAATATAGAAGCGCTGGCGCGAGACGCAAAAATGCGAAGCGCGCAACGCGCGCGAGGTCTGGGGTTTTTGCTGCATTTTCAATGGAAAAGTACCAAGATTTTCACTATAAAGACAGTGTTTCAAACATAAAATAATATCATACTATAGGTTTATTTCCGCAGCAGTTTTGTACGACTGGCATTTTGACCCAACTTTTCAAGCACGTCGGCGAAAAAATGATAGAGAGATATAAAGATATCAAGACGGTTGGACGGTATTTTTTGCCCGTCGTGTAGCAAAGCCAATAGCATTATAACAGTTCAACATTTCAATTTCAAATCGGGTGCCCCGTAGTAGCTTGTAATGTAGTTCTGTACTTCTGACATTTCATTGTATTTAAAGGGCACCTGAGTGAGTGCCGAATGGGTGCCTTAAGTTGAAAGGGCACGTATATATGATATAAGGTGTCCCGTAATAGTTCCGTACTGCTAGCTAGAATTTAAAGAACGGGTTTAAAGGCACCGAAGCGAGTGCCGATTGGATGCCTTTCTTGAAAGGGCACCCATACGATGAGGTGCCCCATAATAGATCCGAACTGCTGATTTCATTGAACTTAAAGGCCGAGTTTTAAGGCCGTCCGAGTGTGTGCCGATTGGGTGCCTTTTCTTGAAAGGGCACCTATACGATGAGGTGCTCCGTAGACCATAGTTCCGTACACTGCTGCCCAGTGAAAAGTGGCAAAAGTCAGTTGGGCCCGCAGTTGAGGAGTAATGGTATAGATTATTTCCCCTCCCCTCCCTCTCCCCAGTACTGCCTCTCCCAACCCCCCCAACCCCCCCCCCCCCCGCCCACCCCTCTTTCTCTCTCTCTCCTTTTCCCTTCCCTTTTTTCCTTTTCTTTTTCTCTCTCCTTTCCCCCTTCCTTTCCTTTTTTCCTTTTTCTTTTCCTTCTTTTTTCTTTTCCTTTTTCTTTTTTCCTTTTCCCTTCCCCCCTCCATTATTTTTTTCGTGTGGTCAACTCAGGGTGCCCCCTAACCCGGGTGCCCGCGGGTTTGCCCACCCCGAGCCCATAGGAGTTACGCCACTGTGTGACGTTTGTCAGTAACAAATATTGATGGCAAATCATTTACGAGTATTTGTGACAGTCTTTCGTCCTTTCGATGACAGTCGTTGCAACACGTTGGCAAATACTTCTTATTTTTTTCCGTTACTTTAATCACTAATTTAACAATTGATTTTCTACATTCGTCACCTTACGTTGGTCATCGTCAAAGTGTGAGCCAGACTTCAGGTGTAAGTATGAAAAATCATCAATATAAATAAAACAAGGCCTTCCATGGCAAATCACAGACAATCTCGTAACAATATAAGACCAAGACCTAAAGCCAAATTAACTCGTCCTGTTTCGACTTACTTCCATTGTTCGGTTCAGATAATCATCAAGATACATATCTTAAAGGATGCAAGGAAGACATACAAGTTGTCTGTCTTGATGACGAGTTTTTATAACAAATAAAGCACCTGATTTCGAATTCCAAGTTATATTGCAGAAGTATACTTCAATTCAATTGACATGGGCTACAGCATGGGCTACAGCATTTTTCCTTATTGGCGGAGCTTGTTGCTGTTGTGAGAAACAAGGCTAAATCCTTGGGACCTCACAATGGAGCTAGACAAGGGCTATGGGTGTTGGAACATCTACCTGAAAGGCACTAATATGGATAACTTACCCTTGTAAAATATTGTGTATGAAAATATACAAAAAATGACAGTCCACTTGGACGGTCAGTAAGGTCTGTATGCACAGAACAGGACTAAAGGTAGGCCCAGACTAAATGAAATTGATTCCTTGAAAAAAAAAAAGGTTTTTTTTTTAATCTTTGATACTTTATGTCCTTGCGTAAAGACTGAATTTTCTATAATTTGACCATTTTGTCTGTTTAGAAAAAAAAAAGAAAAAAAATTGGTTTAGTCCGGGACTAACTATCCAATAATCTAAAACAGACAAATTAATCAAATAAAAATCTTTAAACGAGAACATAAATTATCGCTAGATTTCTCTCAAAATGTATTTTTGTTAACAATTTTCAGTTTCACTTAGTCTGTGACTAACTTTATTCCTGTTGGATGCTTACGGACCATTGATACATGCATATAGACCTATATAAAACTATATAAAGACATCACATTAGAACGAACAACGTATGATCTCCAAGAGTACAATATCCTGTCAGCTTCCAGTAGCTTTATTGATTATCTTGTTCTTGAAACTTTCGTTCACGCAGTTTAATATACAGATAGGTCACTCAATCAGATTTTAAACAAACATGCTTCTGACAACAAGAACCCCATGATGTTTGACATCATTTCTTTAAGGTTGGCCCGAAAGGTTGGTCACTTTGTTTTGTTAACCTTCCATGCCATGGACAATAACCGCTAATCTTTATTGCCGCACATCGAAAGTTTCTACCAGTTGATAAAGTAGTGCTATGAATGGTTTCACGTATTTTTTTAAATTGAAAAGTATTTTGTTTTATATCAAAGTATGTCTCACAAAAGAATAATAATCTGGAAGTAACTCATGATCTGTCCTAGTTTTGGTAAATATAAACACTTATTTGACGACTTCTTTAAGAAATAATTGGAATATTTTGTAATCAGTGATCCACTGCTGTTTGACAAGCACATTACTCACATAATATAAACAGATCATTTAACTGACTTTGAAATGAAGCATGGAGAGCATGTGTTCCTTTGCTTTTATTCTTTATTTTTCAGTCATAAAAGGTTACAAGATGAACAGGATTATACAACTCTACGGCAAAGTAATCTATTGTCCATATTTGATCGATCAAGTCTTGTCATAAGGTTGGCGAGTCCGTATTAGCACGGGCAACAAAGAGCCACAGTGTATTTGCACCTTTGTTGCCCGTGCATATACGACCTTATGGCTCTTTGTTGCCCGTGCAAATAGGTCACTGTGGCTCTCAACCCTCGAAATTTTCCTTCTGACAATTCCACGTCTGATTCGCACGTGGTGATATATTATTCTATGCCAGTTGGCTACAGGATGGTTTTATTTTAATTGAATGGTTTTATTTTAATTTATCTTACATTGAAACAGTAACGACTAAAACCTATTGCCAAAATCTCTACGCTGGTTGTCAGGAAAAAAAGTTGACCAGATCGACAACTCGCCACCTAAGATCAAATGATTATATCACACATTGATATTAGTACACTCACCACACTATAATCGTGCATTTATATCACATGAAATATTAATAGGTTTAGTTGTTGAAATGTTGGACATGTTTGACGCTTCTTCTTTTCCTATCTGCTATATGAAATTCAAGTTAAACACAGCTATATACGTGTTTCCTTTTTTCTCTTTTTTGACAACATGACATAGTAACTTACATTTACTTATTACGTTAAATGACTTGAAACACTTTTTAAGCTTCTAAGCGACCTTTACCCGTCATACAGTATCGTAAAACTAGAAACTTACAGGGGTTGCGGTTATATTAAATGATAAAAGATTATGCAAGAAAGACAAAAATAATAGAAACTAATTGTTGTAAAAAAGCAGAATCTTTTCAAACCGAAAATGAGTTTATTTAACTTCTCAACTTAAAATATTAAACTTCATTGCATGTTATTAATTATATATATATAGCCTAAATCAAAATGTTACGACTGTGTAACGGAGGGAACATGTTAGATGGGGTAAAAGCTTGTAGAGACAGCGGAAGAAGAAATATGTGAAATGTTCAATATTAGTATTTCTATACGGAAGAAAGACATGTGTTTATCTTGTGTATCATTTTGCATTTCTAATTTTCTAAATTTAATAAGTTAATAACTGCTATATCTTATGCTAACGATGATAAAATGCGTTATCATCGATATCGTTAGTCTAAAAATAACATTTATAAAGAACAGGTGCAAATGTATATTGCAATGTAAAATTATACTTGTTCAAGATATTAAATATATATTTGTAGGTATTGTAATTCAGTCTTATTGACTAAAACGTCATTTTGCTTGAAGTAACCCATAAATTTAACAATAAAAGCAAAGAGATTGACTTATAATGGAATTTAAAATTATGTTGTTCTAGCCCTCGACAATCATTAAGTTTGTTTAGTGCAGATCAGCTGTCTACTAAATTAATATCAAGTATTTCAAGTGTGTTGATTTATTTTCTTCAAACATATGAAAGATTATTATTTATTCATTACTCGATCTCTAGTTGTAGTATTTATTTAAATTAATAATATTTGAAAATGATAATATGAATCTAATTGGGTCAAATAAATTCCGCATGACTTGAAATTAGTTAAACTAGTAAAAGGGACACACATTACAGAAAAAGTCCGGGCTTTTTGAAGTTATTTGGACTCAACAGCGGGTAAAGCACTTGCAGTCTGTGTCGTACAGACTAGGGTATTCTACCTTTGATTGATTACAACACCAATTCGGTCAAAATAATCAATTACAGCCAGAATTCAGCTCGCTGAAATATCGCTTATTTTATTGTTTTTATTCATGAAAGTGGTTTTATTCTCCTTTAAAAATGTTCACATTATTTATAGCTCATTTTTATCACTTATTTATCTAGGCCTATTTATTTATTTATTTATTTATTTATTTAATGCCTTATTTTATACATATTTCTTTTTCATTCGTCTACCTCGTAAGTACCTGAAAGAAGGCCTTTTAATCCTTGAAGATCAAATACGTAGAATGCATTTTCGATTGTGTGCAGAGAGAATCTGGGTTCAGATCTCGTACACAGTGACGGGGTTGCCTTTGGCAACAAGTACTTCACAAGTCACTTATTCTTTTAACACATGAATGCGTAGGTCAAACTGGACAGCATATTATCCACAGAGGGTGCTCGATATAGATTTTAATCATTTTTGTGACGTGCCAATGTGCAGTTTGTCTATCTTTCAACCTAGATGTCATCTTTACAAATATATTTGATTTTATTTACGTTACTTTACTTATTACCTCTTCATGATGCTTCAGCGTCCCGAAAAAGGTGCCGGGTGAATTTTAAAAGCTTCTAACCGTTTTTGTTGGCTTTTTCTGATATCATGAGATTTATGTTCTATTTTCAGATAATGGACAATTACACTCTCTTTTTTATATTGAAAAAAAGGCATCATTTGGGATTAATAAATGGTTTGAATACCCTTTCACGTATTTGAGGAGGTCATCACGGAATATAATTTACCTACATACACATTTTTCCCCTCAGATGACACTCAAGAGGGTGTAGCATGTGTCACTTTAGTCGGAATACTAAAGTAACGCATGCTAGACCCTTTTGAGTTTCATCTGAGGGACAAAATGTTTCTGTGTCTAACCAAACACATTTACACTATTTTTACAACAATCTTGAAACCAAAGACATTTACAATTGAAATATTATTATGGTTATGTTTGTAAACATCGAGGTATCGCTCTTGATTGCATGCTTACTGCAAATTGTTCGTATATCTTATTTTACAAATTTCCCACAACTGAAAAAGTGTCGTAACCCCATCGTTGCTTTGAATGCACATTTTTTTGAAAACTGTTGTATAGATTTGATTGGATTTCTTTATCTCTTCTCTTTTGTTTTGCAAAAAAGCAATATAGGGCACGGGACTCAAAATACAGGGGTTGTTGATTCGAGCACCGGTGGCGGCACTGCCAATTGGATTATGAAACTTAACTCTAATTGCTCCGTGGTTATGAAGTCACGTAAAGCCGTTGGTCCCCTGTGCGAATGCTCCTTCGTTTTTGGTTTTGATTTTTCTAGAGCGAGTTTTTTTGTCTTTATATTGCCTGTGCTTGGGTGGTTGCAAAAAAGTTACAAAGACTCGCACCAGACCCCTTCTACTGCCTTACGCTATTACAAAATCAAACATATCATGTTAATAATGCTCCTGTTTGGTGCGCTGCATACAATGTACTGATACCTGGTGTGAGTCATAATGTGACCAAGTGTTTATGTGACCCTTAATTTTCAAGTTTATTTTGGTACGAAGTGTTATTTTTATTTTTCTCGAAGTTATAAACTGCCCAAAGCCATGCATTTTTAGTAATTCATTTTGGTTTTACAACAAGAGATCAAAGTACGAATGCCCTTTACCACGTTGACTTTTTTTGTTTGTTTCAGAGCTGATACTGACTGAAGTACCACGACTAAAAGTATTTCATTATTGATAATAATTCTTTCTTCAAATTGATGACCTGTTTGATTTTCAATGAAAGTAATTAATGAACAATCCTTTTAAAGCTACACAATTACTGTAAAACAAATTAAATCAGTTTAAAGGTGCTCATTTCTTGAATGCATTATCCCCAATTGCAGGATTCACAAACTTCATCTTGTTTTCACAAATCGGATCAGATTGAAATTTGTGTTCCACTTTCAATGCGTCGTATCTCCGGGCTTGAATGTCCAAATTGGGTGAAATAAAAAGCGTAATGAAGGGAAGAAGCTTTATTTTAAAACAAATGGTGATTTGATGATAAAAAGCGCTCGCTTATATTTTTTAATATTCTTGTTTTCCAATCTTGATTTTTTTACTGGTACATGCTGTATGTCTCAAAAACATTTTCAAGGCAATTTTCTTTAATTCTATGAAATGTAATATTAATAACAATCCACATCAATAATATCAGTAAAATGTAGGTCGTTTTATTTTGCCTTTAGATATAATATCCTTAATTAAAAGCCTCATATAAATTATGAAGTAGACAGGCTTATTAAACGATTGACCAAATAAAGTACAGGGATTATAAGATGGATCTTTAATAAGACTATAATATTTCCTACTCTGAATGTAAAATTTGCCTTTTGTTTTTTAGCTTTCGTTTTGGTGTATATTCCAGTATTAGTTTTCCTTAACCGAAAACCCAATTCGCTATCTTTGTTTGTTATTATTCTATGATCTACTGTGAATATTGCATTTTCATATTTTTCGAGGCCTAATATTCTTTCAGTATTATCTTTTTGTTTACAGATCGCGCACATAAAAAGTATATTTGTAGGTGGTGACTATACTGATGAGTAAAAATTTATATATTATGGGTCTCTCAAATTGAATATTGCAGATGCTTGCATTGTTTAAGACAATGTTTTGAAATCTATGTTACGCTTCAAAACGGAACGGCTTCACCTTCTTATGTTTCGTAGAATATGGCACAACTCCACAAATGATGCTTGAATCACACAGGATAAAGAATGACAATTATTTGGGATTTTTAACACTTAAGTGCATATTAGGGGGGTCCATAAGGACCCTGGATTTGCAACAAAACCCAATAAAGCTCTTTTCTGTAATTGTCAGCGTAGGGGTTGCGCATGTTTAGGCGCAAAAATATTCAAATCGGTCGCGTTGTTTTTGACATATTTAGCATAAACAGGTAAAATGATGACGATTTTCAAATTTTGTTTTGTCCCTAAAACCGAAACGAAAGAACTTTTTAATTTTTTTATTTCATCAATGTATAATTATAATCTGTTTAATTGAGCCAAATGTCATTGAAAATTTCGTTTCGGAAAGAAGAAGTTATTTTTTGGGCCGACATATTTTCGTAAAAATGAAAATTTGACACGAATTAGACCGGGAATTAGAAATCTGGTCGCCATTTGAAACGGAATGACGGATTTTTTTGTTTTTTGTTTCATATGAATTGAATTGAGTTGTGTATCACTCACTGCTGTTTACAATTTTTAAGATAAATAATGGGTAGAACAAAGCGATCAAAATCCAGGGTCCCTAACGTGATTCTAAAACACCTTAAATGCACGCAAGTGTTAAATGTACAAATTGTATATTTTATCTGCAGGGTGTGCCAGAAAGAACTATAAAACTGACAAGAAAAAAATAGGTCTCACTAGTGCAATGAAAATCATTAGAGATCCAATTTTCAATTAGTTAAAAAATACAATTTACAACAGTGTTACCATTTTTTATTCTCCTCTATTTTCTTTTATTTTTCCTCTCCTTCCCTATTATTCTTTCATTCTGTTTTTTTCCCGAAAGATTTCTAGGATGGGAGGCAAATGCTTACTTTTTTAATTCTAGTTTAATTATTATATTTTATTTCAAATAATACACTCATCAAATTTAATTTTCAAAGTATTTTTGTTTTCTTTAATAATAATCAGTAAAGAAAAAAAAACAAATTTTGATTGTATACCTGTACCCCAGGCAAATTAATAAACTGAGGTGACCTATATCTCTATAATCTCATCAAATACCCTAATCTATTTAACAGTACAATTGAATATTGAAAACATGTGTTTTGATATACGAAAATGTTTAATTCAAATTTCGAAAACAAAAACATTAGAATTTGCTGCTGGAACGGCAGCTGATAATCTCGAACATCACCTGTCATCATTTTTAGTCCGAAGAGAGGCTACGCTGCAGGTTCCCTGCGCCTTGACCAAATACGCAGGTACAGACAACTGTAGGAGACACATCGCGCAGTATACGTGTGCCTCTCGCATCAGTATCTACGGCGCGCATATAAATGTGATTATTTTTACTTGCGGATGAAGAAAAGCCTCATGATTCCCGCCTATTTAGCATTGATCTAAGTAAAGCAACTTACATCTGAAATTCGTGAACGTGAGCTCATTTCATTATTGGTGAATACTTGAGGTGAAGTGTTATCTTGAAGAAAGCTGGTCAGCAACACATATTTTTTAAATTGAAACTTACATTTTTAACTTAGGTTGCGACAATACCTCATTTTAGCGGCTCACCTACCTCAGTTGGTAACTTGGTACCATATTTGAGTTCATGAAAATGATCGCAAAGGGCGTTTTTCTCCGACTATGGTCATGGTGTGATGATGATGTCTAAAGTCAAAAGTTAACCCTTTCCATAATTTGCACATCGGGTTACCCTGTACAAAATCAAATCGTATACTTTTTATCTTTTTTTATCATCGCCGAATATATTTAGCCGAAATATCTCTATAAATAACATTCAAGAACATAATCAAAACTGGAAAAACTTTAAACCTTTTTGAATTTTCTGTCAACATCTAATTTACTTTTTGTGTCCGGATGTCACATTTAACATACTTAAAAATGCATTACAAAACATGCTACTTTAGTACGAAACATGTTTGAATCCGGATCGTGAAATATTTGTTTAACCCTATCAGCTATGTGTTAACCTAAAACGTGGTATTTTTCACTTCTCAAACTCATATATTCTATATACTGCAAGTATTAAGAAATGGAAGTTGCAAGTAGTTAATGCTAACATACACTGGTTAAGAAATCAACCGTAAAATAAGGCCATATCTTTTGTATTTATTTTGTAAGAATCAGTGGCGTTGGAGATTAAAATGATAGATGGTGTTACATCCATTTTTTTTTTGAAAGAGCGTCTTGTGATTTGTAGAAATAAATAATTGATATTTAATGTATTATTCTCATA
>JXSR01S058780.1:8648-21363 GCA_000969725.1 Ophiothrix spiculata | reverse complement strand
ATTTATTAAATATGACATATTACCAGGATTTTTAAATCAAGTTTGCATAACTAAACAAAGTGACGTTTATGTACTTTCATTCTACTGGGTGACGGGAACGGGGATATGTTTTTCAGACATCTATTGCACTAGCACTATCACTATCTGTGAATCTTACATGTCCAGAGGCAATTATTACATATGATTTGACATCTGTGTGTAAATATTCCCTCAGAAACTCTACGCTTTTAAGTGTCACAGCACTGTTAAAATAAAGTCAGCTGAAGTCAGATCTTATTTTCGTGTACCTAATATTAGTTAGAAAGGGAAGCGACCTGTCCCGTTTCTTCTGAAAAATACTGTATAACACTGCGATAGCATCGAAACAGGAAATTGTGATACCAATATCGATACACGTCTTTATATTTACTATCGAGGTTGATATTGTTCTTATATACAATTTGATTAGACTCTGGTATTTCTACTTTAGCAAAGTCTTAATTATAGGTGAATGACAAAACAATCAACATTTATACATGGAAGAAACAAAACATATGCAAATTAGTGTAACACTCAAGTGTAATAAAAAAACCAAAAGGGAATTGGGATGATACATAATACAAAATCAAAGAACAAAGGAAAGGAAGTTCTTGTTGAGAGAATTCATGGAATTTGTAAATAATGATCAGGGATAAAGATGATGTTGTGAAAGAACAGCAGAAAGGAAGTCAATTCTAGCTTTGAACTTTCTTTCTTTTGTTGTGCATGATGATTGTTTTGTCATTCGCCTATGATTAAACTTTGATAAAGTCGAAATACAGGCAATCTAATCAACTTTATTTACAGCACAGGTTTTTTTTTGTGGATAAGCATTTTCTAACAGCAGTGTTCTCACATACTTTCAAATTCCCAAATTATCACCAGATTCGCAATTTTTACGTCTTCATCTATACTGCAATTATGGCATAGTCTGGATTCAGCGATGAAAACAGTGGTGGACAAATTACTGTTATAATTATCATTACTCTCTGTCTTTTCTACTTCATGACATAGTCTTATCTCTCTATAATTTATTCAGATATAAAACAAACAATCGTCTGATATACTCCTGAAAATGCCAAACTCTCATAAAATTCTGAGTTCAAGATTTTATATTGTTTTTGTTTTACTTCTCACTCAGGCGTACAGTTCGGAATAAAACAGCATACGACCTGACATTATATTTTAGTAGTATAAAAATAATAGGGTTTTTCCGTAACCTGACCTACTTTGATCTGACATAGTTTTCATTTGATCAATTTTTGAATTTATGAAATCATTTTTAAATCTATTGTACCTTAAAAGTGGGGGTTTCCAATACAAATTGGTGTTAAACCTAATCATTTATCTCACCTGTTCAATTCATTTATTAACTTTGTAATCGGGGCTCACTGCACCCGCGGGATATAGACTAAATCCTTCAGTTTCTGTCGTGACTCCTTCTCTCTCACCATCAATTGGTTGCACCATTGATATCCAGAATGAATATACGTGACAGAGCCTAAAATGTTTTAGTGGAAACATGTATATGAAATAAAATCAGGCAACCACGACATTTTATTCACAAAGAATAATTGGGGCCATATGTAGGTTCCTAGAACTTTCCGAAATCAGGAGATCCTAAATCATGAGAAAAAACCGTGTCATAAAAAAACTATGTCAGGTGTGTCAGATTAATCGGATCAGGTTACATGTGGGAGAACTGTCACGTATGGCAGAGGTTTCTCGGTGATAGCACCTAAGCTATGGAATACACTACCACTTTCGCTCCGCATGTCACCCAATTTAAGCCCCGTCTAAAGACACATATTTTTAAAGCTGTTTTATTTATTTATTTATTTCACTTTATCACTGGCACATAGATATCAAGTTACATATAAAATATAAAATATTGCACATTCAAATCAAAATTAAAATAAAGTAATCAATACTCAAGGTACCAGCAAAAAGAATGGGACAAACAGGTGCAAAAACACCTTATGAAAAAACCCGCCCCTTAAACTAACCTGCAGTGTGCACACATTTACTACTTGGATTAGATTGTTTCTGCAGTGGATTGTTTGTATCATAATGGATTTGTAACCTCCTTGGGGTTCCACCTGAGGGGGAGGCTGCGGGTAACCACCTGTGGTTGTCTACATCTCATACTTCTCTTGCAATGAGCATAAGGTGAATTTATGTTTTTAAGCTCCTATGGTTACCACCACTGGGGAAGGCTGCCGGCACGACACCTGCGGTCACCTACATTATTTGAACACAAAAAGTCACCAGACTGTCTTTCCGGTTGTTTTTTACTTTTCCCTCACTTAGCTTGCTTTCTTTGCTTCAAAATTGGTCCACCTTTGCACTGTCTACATTTCACCGTAGGGTCTGGGAGGCGGATCCGCGGAGCCAACTCATGGAGACGTTGGTACGTCATAGATGTCCCACCTAGGCAGGCTCTGCAGTTTAATGAGTGTGGATTTGCGTCATCAGCTACTTTTCTTTAAGCTTTTGGGTTTTCTCCAAATTGCCCATTCCTTCCCTTTACAGCTTCTTTTTTTTGTTTTCTATTTTCGACCGGAATGGCAGTCCACACTTAGATACTTTGACCATTACATTTCCTTACCATCAAATTCATAAGCTTGCTCACCTCGTAAACGTATATCCTCCTGATTCCGCTTGTTGGGTCATGTGTTTTTTATCTTCCTGTGTTAAAGAATTAGTTTGTCTGCTCGTTATGTCGGGATACATAATTTGTTTTGTTTATTTAGTCGGTTATGTTTACACCTTTAGCTGTTATTATTATAACCATTCGTTGTTAACTCGTTTTTAACTTTTTATATTTTATCTATGAAAAATGTCTAAAAAATTGTCTTGAATCACTGCTGTTGAATTTAATATCTACGTTTAATTTGTGTTGTAAAGCGCACAATTTGATGCCTTTGTTTATGCGCTTTATAAATGGGATTATTATTATTAGTGTTATTATTATTATTATTAGAATATAAGGAATACGTATATTAAAGGAAAGCGTCGCGATTAGATTTTATACGCTTAATTTCATTGTAATTTCAACATGAAAACAAGGTAGGTCTTACGCAACGAGACACTATAATATTTGGGGGTTTATGTTTAGTTCATACAAAGCATGTCCAATGTGAAGTGCAAATTTCAACAGCAATAGACTCTCTTATTTATCTAAATTCGATCAAATCAATCTGTGAATAGTTGAATGTAAATCTGTAGGCATACATTTAGGTATTCAAACACGCTACAGAAATGTTCATCAAAAATCAACAAAGATGCATCCATGTGTCTGCGTATTTTTTTTTAAAGCGCTATGGTTTGCGTTAGTTATTCGAGCGTGATACAATACGTCGACGCATCGGATGCAGAGTTGATGATTTTTGATGAACAGCTTTGGAGTGTGTTTGAATATCTTTCAACAACGAACATCTTTCTGAAATCGTATAGAATAACATTAAATTGTTTCAGTTTAACAGATATAGTTAACAGAATCTGAAGCAAACTGCTAATTTCGGAATACAGGGCGTCTACTCGGAAATTGCTTGTTTTAGGCATGAAATCGTGACGTAATTTATACATATTTGATGTTTGAAAATGTTATTCAGAAACGTGTTTCTATTGCTTTATTGAAAAGTGGCACAGAGTGGATTTCGCTTACCTGCAAACAATTGCGTATATCTCCAGATTGACAAAAGCTTATCGTGATGGGGTAAATTGTACTGGAAAGATAGGTCCTTTATCTTAAATTTGACATCAAATTTGTATACATTACGACACGATTTTATGCCTAAAACAAGCAATTTCCGAGTATAACACTTTTATTAACACGCCCTGTATTTGTTGACTATTTGCCGTTTTCAAATTTTACCAAGCACCGGGATCTGAACGTCCTCAACTCCCGACGCGCGATTAACAGTTCGCCGTCATATGCATATTACGTAAACGCACTTACGTGAACGCTATGCAGTGCGTAACGCGCTATTTTGAATTTAAACCGTGCCTCCATCGCAAATCAGCAAAGGTACGCTCCTGTATAAAGAGATATGGTGAGTTGTTGAATTTTATATCATAAACATACATTTTGTTTAATTAACCATGTTAACCAGGCAATTGAGCACGTGAACTGAATTATTTGTCCTAATTCTAAAAAAAATAAACCTTTTTCTAGATCAACAATAACTACACTTTAATGAATATTGCATTTGTATCAGACTCTGTATTTTGGCAAAATAAATATCGAGATCGGGCTCTAACTGATACCCCAGATAGTCTGACGAAGGATAAGATAACATATATAGTATAATAGTCTTAATTGTCTGTTCTAATTAATACTGTATTTTTATTACATATACAGTACGAACAAAAAATCGTCTTCATTGCCGAAAATTGTAAGCAAACATTCGTTTGCATAAAAACTTTGCAATTTGAAATTTTTATTTGCATTTAATGCTTCTCAACAACCATGTCTGTTTTCTATAAGCACTAAAACTCTATTATGTCTCCGATGCACTGATATTACCTACTTAGAGTAGTCATTTAACAATAAAGATTGCTATTCCATAGCATTCCTATACTGAAACAGAAGATTTAAAAAAAAAGACATTTCCCAACCTTAAGTTGACCGATTGTGCCGCGATTTAAAGTCAATGAATCCCTGCTTGAATCAAACATGACCCGTCTAGAAGGCTAATATTATTTGAACTTCAATTATTTGGTTGCTTTCATTTAATTAACCTAGCATTCGTGTAGATATTACAATAGGAAACCAATCTGATTTTTTTTTAAGTACACGATAATGACAAAAATAATCACTTTGTGTAACATTAACATCCAGGTATGTTTTGTAGAATTAATTTATTCTTCCGGCTTGCATCATGCATCACTCAAACGGCAATTTTTATATATAGATGCATACAGTACATTATTATCCAGTTTTAAGCAATGTAAAAAATTCTGACATTTTGAAGAATAATGATATCTTTTAATGCATTTAATTGTCTAATGAATACACCATTCATTAAATAATGCTAATATCGTTGAAATATATCGAGAAATTGAGTAGTATTCTGGAGCACAGCTGGAGTCCAAAAGTAAACGAACATCATTTGCGCATGCCCAGTACCTGACTGAGAGATAGTTGGCGTGATGTTAGAGCACGAGCTTGACGATTGCGTTGAACAGCATAGTTAGTACCAATCACGCATTGTCAACATTAACTTGGTGGTCTTTAAAGTCAAAAAACGCACGGATCTGAAGTAAAAGAAAACAGCCTGTGGTATTCTACCTTTTTATTCTTGAAAACATATCTTTTTGGATTTTCAGAGTATTTGGTTTACCAAGGACTTCATTTACATAC
The DNA here is from genome assembly GCA_000969725.1 of Ophiothrix spiculata. Classification (NCBI taxonomy): domain Eukaryota; kingdom Metazoa; phylum Echinodermata; class Ophiuroidea; order Amphilepidida; family Ophiotrichidae; genus Ophiothrix; species Ophiothrix spiculata. Next base: position 15,980 of record JXSR01S058780.1, on the reverse strand, counting down.
TTATATTCGATAAATATGCTGGACTCCAAAATTTGAACTGTCCCGCTCTTTACAATAGTTTGAAGTCAAACAAAAACTGTCGGAAACGGTGTTCCTTACGGAAATTTACTTCACCATCATTGGATATCGGAGGATTTGGATTTTACTTGGTAATCTTCCTTAAAAAGGTAAGTGTTTTGGATTACAAAAGGTATATTCCAGTCTAAAATGTATTCAAATAATGTAATTTTATGAATAAAATATACAGGTACAAGTGTTTTGTCAATCTCAATGTTTTTAAGTGTTTGGAAATATGTCATTTATTCTGTGATTTTTTCATGTAAAACGGTATTAAAGATTGTTCAAAGAAAATGATTTGTGTATTGAAATCATATTTTTCAACGGAAAATTAACCTAAACATGCACCCACATTTTCATACTTGATTTAACCACAAATTCTCAAATACATGTATTTGAGAATCTGTGATTTAACAATAACATTCTTAATGCTAAATTATAAGATATTCAAGTTTTCTTAAGTGTTTTGTTTCATTTCGAAGCTTTTAGTATATCACAAAATGGCTACAAAGTGACTCATTAGGTGAACCAAAAAACACAATTAAGTCTTGGGAAACATGCTTATTATAGATGGCTTTTCAAACCTTATATTTGACGTTTTAACTTTGCATATTAAAAAACCACCATTAAAAGCGCCTATTAAAATCATAGATACTCATCAATCCTATAAAATATCAAATATATTACTCCGTTCAAATTGATAAACGTGAATTGTAACCGAGTTTCCTTTATGGTTGAGAACTGCACATTCGAATGATTCCACAAACCAATAATTGATCATTATGTGAATATATCATTTTTATCTTTAAACTCCTGCGGTATGTCGCCTCATTGGTCGGTTGCCAGTAATTCGCTTGCAACAGACTATCTATTTCCTATCTCTCGCAGAAATTACACCGAGGCACAAAATCAACACACACGATCTAAAACAACGTCCGAAATAAAAGATGATGCAAACCTATAATGATTATTGTCATTAAAAACCGTATTTTTTCCTTTATATCCTTACTGATTTTGGACCAAAACTGGTTAAAAGGATAGTTTCAATTAGTTTGTTACATTCGATCAGTCCCGACTCTGCTTCTGCGTTGCATCAATTCAAACGCGATCTCGAAAAAAGCGGCTAATAATGAAAACCATTCAAACGCATATTATTTCCTCAACATATGAAGACTTCAAACGCATTAAAAGTATTCTGTAACGAAGTATTTGATTTGAATTGGCACTAACGATGAGCGATGTATCCATACTTTTAACAATTTTGAATATATTGGGTCGTCATATCCCTTTAGGTAGCCTAAAGATTGATGTCTTGTGCTTTGTGCAAACGATTCCCATCAACAATCGCTTTAACCCTGCTGCAAAACTATCTTTGTAAATAAAATATATAGGGATGTAAGTCATTATTGTATTTGTACTGTCCGAGTCAATGATGAATATTTCTGAGTTTCTTAATCAGAGATAGAATGCGTCAAAAGTAGATTTTGCTATTGGCATCGATAAGACTATTTACTAGATTCAAATGCAACCAATGTTCAAATTCATGGAAACCTGCAAAAATTGATTTAAAAAAAAAGTAAAGGTAAAAAATAAGCAAATATTGTGTTAATATCTGCTTATACTCTGATGAGCAGCTACAAAGACTTGGATGTTGGAAAAACAGCCGTTGCAGTATAACCGTTTTTAGGCTTTTCAAGACGATCGATTACACTTGTTTTCAACTTTTTTAGATTAACATGCATCCATAACACTATCCACCCCTCCACCCCAAAAATGAATAGAATAGAAAAGAAATAACAGTAAACTAAAATCAAGCCAAGTGTCAAGGGGTATATTATATAAGTACATACAAATTGTATAAACCTTGAACATGTTCTACGAAGTAAACTTGAACTACGACATCAAAATGAAAATTACATAACTCTAATAAACGACGTATTTAGAAATTGTGTATCTCACGTCATTATATGTCCTTGCTCGAAACATATTATTACAAAACTGCTTTTCTAATTTTAGATTTCTGTCCAACTTATGTTATGTTAGTTCATAATTGCCTATTACATTTTTTATTTACGCCTATCTCACATCGCGTTATATTATTGCCACTTTATAAAAGTCATTTTCGGTAGCTGCGTAATATTTCTTGAGATGTGTAAACAAAACTGTTTTATGTACTTTGTAGCATTAAGTATAAAACATAAGAAATGTTTTAAAATGCAACAAACTCACAAATTTAGACTTTTTTCTCAATTTCCCCAAAAAAGAAAATAAGACAGACATAATTTACAATTTGTTTGAAGGATGGCACGAACTCTTGTGAATGTTAATTTTGTGTCACTTCCAATTATCATCTGTCAATCCTTCCATTTGATGAAATAGTTCACATTTGCAGAGTGTTTAATGATCCAGTTAGAATATCACAAGCTAGGTGATATTTGAGCATGCTACTGGTTTATTGATCAGCGGGTTGTCATTTCCCGCACTTACATGCGGATTGGTTCGATAACACGGGTCGTTTTTTAAAGCATTTACACAAAAGTCTATTTGCACAATTGAACTTTGAATATGTACAAAAAGTTCCTATTCTAAATATATTTCTGCATGCATCAGAGGAAAACATACAACATATGTTTTTGCATATTGGAAAAGTGTGTATTTAAAGGCAAGATGTTTTTTTGAAACATACGAATGTCTTTTTTTCAGCTGTTAAAGTTTAAAACTTGAATCGGTTGTTACTTTGAGAATTCTAAGTTATAATAGAGATATGTTTTAGGTCGAATGTATGTACCGTAGATGTTTGAATAAAATAAAAAGCAAAAGTTATTATTTTAGTAACAGCAGTAACAGTATAAGGTGACGCAACCATTCCAAAACATGATATTCCTTTGAAAAAATAACTTTCAAATATTAAATTTTAAATCAAATTAAACGTGAATTATATAAAAATCATTTGCACATGTTTCAATAGCAATGTACTTATTGATATATTAATTATGTCATTTTTTCAACGGCTGAAGCTATTGATTATTCTTTGTCAAGTGGTATCTGGAAATGTGACAGGACATGAGTATGTTTGTCTGTAACTTACATCAGCAAATGAACATAGACAATTGTGATATATTTTCCTCAGGTGATATTATGTTCCAATAAGTATTTAATCATTTCTGCAGTTTTTCATTATTGGAACGGCATAAGTGAACGTTTCGTTTATTTTTTCATCATTTAAACAACAATTTATTAAATCGTCCGATTTCTTAATTCTGAGCTATCACAATAACCGAGACATCACTATGCGTATTCTCACATCTTGAATTGACCTTAATTCTAAACTACGGTATTCAGTAAAGAAGTAAACGTGACCTTTTGCGATGTGTAGTCCAGATTACAAGATGCGGACTTCTGTATTCCTGTCACGGATTTCGCGCTGTCATTTCTGTGTATATTTCTATTCTAGGACCACAAAATAACATATACAAACAAGGCGGGGAAAGTAGTCTTATTGGAAGCTTTTTCTCAAGAGTGCTAGATGTTCGACAGCTAAGGAAAAAACTCCGAATCAGAAAAATGTGTATCTTGAAAATAGGAATAGTTTTTAATGCAACTCTCGGACATTAACCATGGCTTTTTGGATCTCATTAGTCATGCGTCACGAAGCAAGGGGAAATTTGTTCTGCTCACGGGTTGATTTAAATCGTAAAGTGAAATATATATATAAACCATACATCTAACATATATTTTTTCTTCTGTTTACACTAAAACATCTCTTTTCGTGTGACGGAATGTCCAATATACAATTACAGGTACCTTTTGCTTTTTTGATTAATTTGTACAATCTTTATATAAATAAATCCTTGTTAAATAATAAACACAGCATAATTTAAATATATTTTATAGTTAGTAATTGTGCAACAACATTGCACAATTTGAACAAAGTTCACAATCTTATTAAAATTATGATATTTTCGAAGAAGGCGTGGATTTTTCAATTAAAATGTCAACGCCATTTTGAGGATATTTGAGCTAGCAATATTATTTGCCTATTCATATTTGTAATTTAGAGAATGAAGCCCACAAACATTGTGTTAATTTCTCCTTTGACTCTAATGAATAGATTCAGAACATTCAGAAGTAAAGAAAACAGCTTTAATGTTACAATAGTGGTTTTAATTGCGTTTAAAGATTCGCAGCAAAATCCTATTCCTTTAAGTTTTATACATAAGCATTATTATTTTAAAAAGTTAGTATATTAACACTTAACTACATAAGGTACCCCACACTTCCGTTAGTGCATAAGGGGTGGGGGGTGGGTTCCATAGTACCCCCCCCCCTTATAAAAACCACTTTCACGCCCGAATTTTTTAAATAATCTTTACACTATATATCAGTTCGGCGGAACTCACAATTCGGATACGTATCCGAATTCGGATACCCACGCACATTTCGTATCCAAATTGTGATACCCGTATCCGAATAAGGATATGGAGGGTATCTGAATTCTGATACGCCTGTCGTGGCGCAGGAAACAAATCGATAGCGCAAGCTGGCAAGTACATGTAGAACATCTTTCTTGCATTTATGATAAATGTATCTGTGGAAATGTCATTTTCATCTGTGCAATTCCGGCGGAACAGCTTCGAAACATATCCTGATAGCTTCTTATCACAGAAGGCAAAATAATTTGGCCAATACTTTGATAGAATTTAGATGACTAATGATGATGATGTTATTAACTTTCATACATACCGGTATGATGCGCGGCGAAGCTGAATATTCATTTCAGCTGATATCCCGTTTCAGCTGTTTTTAATCCAAATACGGATACGGGTATCAGAATTGTGATACGGAGTATCCGAATTCAGATACGTATCCGAATTGTGAGTTCCGCCGAACTGATATAGGTACACTAATCACCACCATATTTCAGGGAAAAAAATAAAAATATGCGTGGCGATTCAAAATGGCGGCCAAATAACCGATTTTCGTCGCGCGACATCTCGATTTTGGCCAAAATTTGAAAAAACATTTTCCCGAAGGAAATTTTCCAATGAAATTTGTCTTAAATAAGGAGATCATGAATACATTGACATTGTTACTTCGGGGTCGTTTTATGGGCAAATAATTTTTTTTCGCACCCTGCTAAAGCTAATTTATGCTAATTAGCTCGAAAATGACGCGGTCGATCTTAATTTTTTTTTCGCCAAAAGAAGCGTAACTACTATTTAGGCAATTACATGAATTAACGGCCCGAAATATTGCGGCGTTAAAATGCGAGAACCGAAAAACCAAATGTTGGGTACCATGGAACCCCCCGTTATGCAGTTAAGTGTTAAATTCAAGAGAAGTAAAAGGTTGACTAGATGCGGGAAGACAAACAAGACAACAATGTGAATAAAAAATTACAACATAATATATAACAGATTTGATCAACAACAACACAAATCTTACCTTTATTGTCATATCGATGGTTAGTTAACTGCGATGACAAATAAAACAAAAAATACTAGCACTGAAAGATTGTCACAATTTTATCACATTTTGTTCATTTGAATAGTTTCTGTAGACAATTTAAAAAAAATGTATTATTAACTTACATGCTAATATATAAAGTGATACACTTTTTGCAAAATATTCATTTACACTTCATTATGTTAGCCTAACTTTTGAAAAAACAAAAACTATAAAATCATCCCAAAGGTTCACAATAAAAGATTAAGGCTAATGAAATTAAGATATATAAGTCATTAGCCCAATCTAGGTTTTTGCTCTCCCTGTTAAAAGTCTTCCGACTTTAAAACTTTTTTTATAGTTTTAATGAATGCAACACTGACAATTGATGTTTAAAATCATCAATTGTCAGTGTTGTATTCATAAAGGAAAATATTTCCGATTCGTTTTGGTTTGTAAAAGAAAAAAATCTCTCATTTATTTATGGGCAATTCTGTATTGGTAAACTCACTATAAACAGTTTTGAAATAATTAGTGCATATTTGAATACTTCCTTATTGTCATCTCAAACTTAACTTTTCACATCGCACTGTAATTACAACCGAGCAAATTAAGGGGTGCACCATTAGATTTCCAAGGGGGGAACAGGAAGTTGGGTTCGGGGTGAAATCTTTTTTTTTTTGCGTCCCATTCGGGGCGAATTTTTTTTCTCGGAAATTACATGCTTTTTCCCCTATTCCATGTTCAGGGGTGATTTTTTTCCCTTCTGCCTATGGAAGGGGAATTTTTGTCTAAAAACTTTCTGCTCCCCCCTGGAAATCTAATGGTGCGCCCCTAAGGTTCAAGGTTCAAAGTTTTATTTCCTATAAGACTCGCAATATCAAAATATCTTTGTAGAACATAGGTTTACAAAAAAGAGTCTTACGGAGGAGTAGACCAGAAGGCCAATAAGGCTAGAAATTAGTCTACCCCTAAAACAACAACATTTACATTAAAAGAATCCCCAATTTGTTTGAAGGATAACACGACCTCTTGTGAATGTTAATTTTGTGTCACTTCCAATTATCTTCTGTCAATCCTCTCATTTCATGAAATAGTTCACATGTGCAGAGTGTTTAATGGTCCAGTTAATATATCACAAGCTACTAGATAGAGAACCTTTGGTGATAGTTGATCATGTTAATGGTTTATTGATTGGTGAGTTGTCATATCTGGCACTTACGCGCTGATTGGTTCGATAACTGAGGTTAAAGCATTTGCACAAAAAGGTCTTTGATGTACTAGTTTTTGCACAAATGAATTTTGAATAAATACAAATAGTTCATATTCTTAATATATGTATGTATGCATCAGGAAAACATATTATATATATCAAACTATTGATTCAAGTTTCAGCAAATTAGACTAGTAAATCTAACCCATATATAGGTAAACCTGGAACAAATTGCAACAGAAGGTTTTTTGGTTTGATATTGTTACAATAACCCCACTGAACATTCTCACCAAAATCCGACACCAGGAAGTAGGCTAATTAGCATAAATCCAAAATGGCCCCCAAAATTCCATCAAAATACTACATTTTCATTATAATGGCTTAATAGTATCTTGTAAAACACTTTTATGTTCTAAATTATTATTGGAAAATGGCTTCTGGAGCTATAACAAATACATCTGACTTACAATTATGTCATTTGCATAATTCAAATTCAAAATGGCTGCCAAAATGGCAGCCAAAATAGCTGATTTTCATTAAAATTAACCAAAACAACCATTAAAGTGCCTGATATCATAAATAATTAACAGGAACTAACATAAAGGGTTGCAATAAGA